>CAJPEX010000395.1:0-110374 GCA_905338405.1 Notodromas monacha
TAAACACTTGCATGTGGGCACCCCCTCTTCCACATATTAATTTCTGTAGTACATCCAAGTTTTCAAAACAAAATTGTGTCCAATGCCCAGGTGTGGCTGGGCACCCCCAGCTTGTTGCCAAGATAAAGTAAATTGATCTTCAATTTTTGAAGCGACGTATTTATCGTTTTTAAGTTTTTTTTATTTTTTAACGTCTCCCCGACAGATCAGTTTTATTGACTTTGAGAACAGTGTTAACGTAACAGAAATTTGCGGAGAGTCCAATTTTTTTTATGGAGAGCTCCTTTTTTTTTCTACGATGAGAAATGGACTGAAAGAGCGGTGTTGTGATTGATTACTGTTCGGTCGATTTATTCGAAGAGGTGAAAAGAAGGCAAAAATTTGCAGTAGAAGACTGCAGGGAATTGAAAAATTGAAAAATGTGGTTCCACCAACCAAACTGAGCTCGTTCACATTTCAGAACATTATATATCGCAATTTTAGATTTTTCACGTTTCCGCTGGCTGGTTGTGTATTGAAGAAATCCATTTTTAACCCAGTATAACTGTGTTGGAATCGATTCTGAATCTTTCTCAGAGCACTAAGAAGCAGTCAAGAAAAGAGCTTGGTGATGTGGAGTTCAAGTTGGAGCAAGTGATGAAGGAGAAGCAGGGGATGGCTGAAGAGATTCGGCTCTTACACGAGAGGCTAACTGAGGCTGAGCAGACTGCTCAACGTCACCTGGAAGACAAACGGGACCTGAAGGCATCCCTGAGTGATGCTCAAAGGCGGCTGCAGGAAGCTGCACAAGAGCTTTCTGAAAGTCAACGCAGACTTCAACGGGTCGACGAACGGCATCGTGTTGAAGTGAGTTGAATCTTTTGTTTCCTCGTGTGTTGCGTAAGCTAAATGCATTCTCTTTTTTTTCTTCAGACTCAAGAATGGGAGCAGTTTCAGCAGGATTTGCTGATGACGGTGAGAGTCGCCAATGACTTCAAGGCGGAGGCTCAATCAAACTTGGAAAAGTTGCTTCAGGAGAATCGTTCGCTGAGGGATAAGATCCGCAGTATGGAACTGGAGATCGACAGAATCAGATGTGAGAACGTCGTTCATGATCAATTCTGAATCTTCCTGCCCTTAATTTCGAAAAATGTTTAGGAGTAGATGAAAACTGGTTCATTTAAAAAATCAAACCTTCGCATTGTTAGCTACACCTTATGAAATGCTGATATTTTTCTGCTGAAGAAAAGACCTGACGTATGTAAAAATATTTTCGTACTGTGTCTCCCCATTTGCCCGACATTTCGAGGACACGTTCTGTCAAATTATTTTTATGGATTTGTTCATGTTAAGAATTTTTTCGTCGGGAACGCCGGGAATCCGACCCGCTCGAACAAATTGAAAATAGGTTTTTGGCAAGCTGAACTTGGACGCGTGTCAACGCGAAACTTGTCCAAAACTGTTATCATTTACGATGTTTGTCCCACTTGGGCGCGACCTCAAGTATTCATAGAGTGGGCATGACCAAATAACAATTATAATGTAACCCATAAAGTTTCAAGGTTCTGGAATTTTTCCGGATTTTCAACAACATTTGTACATTTACTGCATGATGATAAGAGAAAACTTTCCGGTTACGGCCTGAGTTCCCCATCCATGTCACAAGATGCAAAAAAAAATTTCAGGCCTGTTGAAATATTGAATTTTTCAACCATTATATTTTCTACATTTTAGATAACACTTTGAACAAGAAATTAAAAATTTCAGCTGGCCTGACAATTTCTTAGCACCCTCTGAGATGGGTGAGGAACTTTGGTCGCAACCGAAAAGTTTTAAATTATCATCATGCGGTAAATTTAAAGATCCGAAAAAATCCCATAACCTTGAAAAATCATTTGCTACATCATAAATATTTTTACATATCATACCTACTTTATGAATAACCAAAATATAAAGAAATGAAATTATTGGAAGATCCGGAAATGATCCCTTAACCTTGAAAAATCATTCACCACATAAATTTCTTTCACAGTCATACGTACTTTATAAATAACCAAGGTCGCGCCCAAGTGGCACAACCCTCGCATGTCATAAAAAGGCGAATGTTTTCTCTCGTGTACTCGGAAATGTTTGTTTTTTTTAAAATCATTTTACTGTACCAATGTGTGATGCTTAACCGGATCCAAAATTTCTACGGCTTTTATCTGAGTCCTTCAATGTAATACGAGGGAGAAACGTTTGACTGATTCCTGCGGAGCACCTTTTCGTATATTGAGTTGAAACGATTCGATGATGAATTGGAGTTGATGTATTTTGGCCCGTTTCTTACAGCGGACAAGTCCCTGGGAGCGACAGTGAGTCCCCTGCAAACTTTGCGTCCTGTTGGATCTCCGTTCGGTGACCTGCACCTGGGTCTGGACGTGAGGAGAAGTGGAGCCACTGCCAATAGCCGAACGTTTGGACGGAGTTCCGGTGAGCACCGGTTGTCCGTCCGAAGTCTTATAACTAGTATCGAAAGTGCTACGAAACATGCCAAAGGTGAGCCGATGTCCTGAGTTTCTGGTGGCCGGTGGTGCATGCTTCTCGTACGGTATGGGTGTTGGACATTCTTGCGTCATTTTGCAATTTTCCTCGTATAGATGAACTTGTGCCGTGCTTCTATCAGTGTCTACTTGTTTTTCCCGGAAAACGTGATCGACTCCCGCAATTATTCCCAGCACGCAAATAATTTGAAATACGCTGAAACCTCTTCAAGACGAAGTTCAAGGGACCAGGAAAAAATTCGAGTTGGGGAAAGAAGCAGTTATGTTTGGGGAGAGGGGGGGGGGGAGAAGAAGAATTGCAGGAAATTGTAATAGGTGACATTCTGGGCCTTGAGAAGATTCTTAAAAGAGTTGACAGGATGCTGAACTTGGAGGCAAGGGTTCATTTACCCAATTAATCATTCACTTCCTTTCAAAACCCATGGAAAATTCTATCTATTTTCTCATCTATATATTTTCTTCATTCTATTTTCTCTTTCCTGTGTCAATAAAACTAGAGCCAAAAGGCCTCCAGAAAATTTGAGTTACGAATGTTTGAGAGGGAAAGCTTTTGAGTTGGAGAGATTTTTAATGCATTATTTCTGAGAGGATTTGACTTATTGAGGTATTCGACTTGGTAGGTTTGAGTTATTGAGGCTTGAATGTACTGTACATTTAATCTATTCTGAATCAGAGAAGTTCCATTTTATACAGTACCCGTAATTACGTTACGTGCTCAATCTGAAATTCTGCGTCACGAAACCGAAAAGGGTTATTTGTTTTGAACATCGGATGCAAAAGAAACGGATCATGCGTTTTACCTGCTAATCAAAAATTATTTTTAAAGCCAATTTTCGCGAGAAGAAATGTGCTTCATATTTGAGTGAATATGGTACGCCAGTTATAATTGTTGTCACAGCACGGAACTATGTTATGGTTGTACTGTAGTTGTTGATGTACTGTACGTTATCACGATCGAGATTCGTCATGCTTCAACGCAACACGCCTTGCCGTACAGTATTCAACCATCACGTAAGAATCAAACAAACGAGCTGCGGTTCATGCGATTCACTGTCCAGAATTTTCTTAGGTTCTTTTCATTTGAAGCCCAAATTATTTTTCTGGAGTTTGAAGCAGGCGTACCTCAAATCTGTCCATGAATTTCCTCAACTAACCCAATCTGACGTGATGCAACATCGTCGAATCTGTACAAGCTAATTTATCCAAACCGATTGCAAGCAGTACTAACTCGGGTCTAACAAACCTTTGAAAAACTTTCGGCGATACCGTGCAACAGTGAAATAATGATCATCTTATTTACCCGAGTATCACGCGCACTTTTTTTTAAGTTGAGAGGGAAAAAAGGGGTGCGCGTCAAATGTGCTTCTTGAAAAATGTGCATGCATTTTTCAAAAAGTTTTAATAATTTAGGTCTGCATTATACTGTACTGTATAATGGAAAATTTTGGTCCAAGTTTAACTGAAAAACTTTTGGTACTGGAAACGATTGAAAATTGGTGGAATTCATGTTCAACTCATGTCCAAAATTAAAACTTGCAGTGTTATTATTATCTTAAATACTGTATTGTATTGTGGCTTTAGAGTCACTGAAAATTGGGTTCGCATTTTTCGTGGGGATAGGATTTTATTGAAATTTTCAAATGAAAAACCCAGGTGCGCGTCTGACTCGAGTGCGCGTGAAACTCGACTAAATATGGTCAGTTGAAAACTTCGGTGTTGAAAATTTGAAATGAAAAAATAAAGCGTCCAATTTTCCGCATATTGAAGGATTGCGTTTCAAAAGACGAAAAATCCAGAAATTCATTTTATCTGGGCTTGCATTTTAGTTTTGATTAAATTCGGGTCGCATTAACTGTGTGTGTATTGGTGTCGGGTTAACCATGAATTGAACTCATAATTCTCGTATTTTTTCTTCTGTTGGTGCATGTGGTTCGCGTGAGAGGGATTGCTTCGTGTTTTTTTTCTTCTTCACATTCAATGGTTTGTGTTGGTCTGTATCTTCCAGCGAATGTCTTGGAGGAGAAGCCGGTGGCGACGTCCCCAGCCGTCACGTCCAGCGTGGAGACGGACGCGGCGTTGCCTCTGCCGCCAGTAACGCCGCCGCCGGCGGAGTTGCAGCTTCCTTCATTCCGACCCGTCCTGTCCCCCGCGAGGAAAGTGAGCTTCTCCAGCGATACCCCGACGTCTCCGAACCCGAAACCCGGGATCCTGACAAAGAGCAAAATGGAGACTGAGCCGCTCAAGCACCGTCCTTTGCTTCACGACGTTCCTGGATCCGCGCTGATTCAGTCTGGGGACCCGTTGGCCAACCTGGCCCGGAATGGGGGATCCAAACGTAACGCTTTGTTGAAGTGGTGTCAGCAGAAGACCATGGGATACTCGGGGATCGACCTGACGAACTTCAGTTCTAGTTGGAATGACGGCCTGGCGTTTTGCGCCTTGCTGCACAGCTACATGCCCGAGAGGATCGGGGATTACGACGCCCTGCTGAAAGGTGGCAACAAGAAAACCAACTTTGCCACTGCTTTCAAGGCTGCTGAGTCGGTTGGCATAGAGACAACCCTGGTGAGACTTCTACTGCTCATGTGTTGGATTTCTTTCGTAACTTATGAAACAAAGTTCTTGAGAAACATTAGAGAGGATAGAAGCCATCTCCAATTTTCCAAGTGTTCCTATTACGTGTTATAATTCAAGTAGGAGAACAATCGAGTCAACATTTCAAGGATAGGGTTGAGGATGAATGTCCTGGAAAGGGGTTAAACCGCCTTCTTCCAAAGACCGTCATCCTTTGCTAGTCCAACAAATCTCACGATGTTCTGGTACAAAAAATTTGAGTCTTGAAAAATGTTTAAATTACGAGGCACTGTAGAATAATTCCCCAGGAAATCGAGGGTTCGAAAGTTTGACTTGTAAATACAGTCTACTAAATCGCGAGCTCTTTTCGGCTGCTACGCAACGTTGAAGGCTTTTGAAACAACCTTGGAAGAGGATGATTTTTCCCTTTCCGTGCATTCCTTGTAAAAACTTGTGTTTTTGAATATTTGAATTTAGAGCTGAAAGTACGACCTGGAATTTAATTTTTGATTATTGGTAACACTGTTGGAATCTCTGAAAAACTTGCCACAGGTGGACTCCACGAATAAATCCAAGGGGCCAGAAAAATTCTTTGTAGAGAGAAGATCGTTGTAGAGACGCCATCTGTGTAATCATCGATTGGAGAAAAATTAGGAGAAGCCTGGTTCCTTTTGCTTGGATAACCGACGTCAAAAAGGTTTTCCGGTGTGGGCTGACAAATGTAAAAATTTGTGTCAGGAAAGGCTGGTTCCGCATTGGACGAGCTTTGTTACTGTATGTCATGTTAGATCGAGCTTCATAATAATGTACACTGCACAGTATTGTGCAGTACAGTATGTTTCTTGCAACATCTGCGTGACATTTGAGGAAGCTCCGTCCGGCTTCGAAGTGGTTGGAACCGAAATGTTGGCATTCTAGTCTCCGAAGTTTTTAACAAAATCAGCTTTCTTCCAAACCTGTTATTATGAAATTGTGTTCACGAAGAGAATTCGCACGATAAATGAGGGATCTTAATTGAGAATGCTGTATTTTTTTAATTTTTCTAGGATCTGAACGAGATGGTGAGCTTCGAACGCCCGGATTGGCACGCAGTCATGTCCTACGTAACCGCAATCTACAAGCATTTCGAAACTTGAGAATCCGGAAGGCAGCACAGCGTACCGGAAGCTTTAAAACGACTCATTCGAAAAGTATCTAATTTATTCGGGAAAAGAGTGAAAATCGTAACGTTTGCCGTGCGCTTTATTTTTTCGTACGCGAGAAGAAAATTTACAATATTTTATTCTTTTTTCGTATGAAACCGAGATCCAGGAACTCACGAGTGTTCAGTGTTCTACGGGCACGAGCTTGTTGATTAATCTTTTTTTGGGAAACGTGGATCTGAGATTTTAGAAATTGGGGAAACTGACTTGAGTGCATTTTGGGAGGGAAGAGGGGGGGGGGAGTTCAACAGGACTTCGAAGGCTTGATTTCATGGCCGAGTACATGATGTGATTAAAAATTTACTTGAACCTATTCTTGGCTAATTTTATTCTCCCCTTCGTCAGTTTCGAGGCGAAATCCATGGGTTCCAGGATATTGGACCTTAGCAGAGTACCACACCTCTGAGGCAATCGTGCCAATATAGGAATTTATAATTTGTTTTTCTAATTACGGCCGCAACGCGCTTGAAGTAAAAGAAGCGATGAACCGAATCTGTTCTCAGTGTGGCGAATCAATCTTCACACGAAGTAACTTGACCTCATATAACACATCGTAATACAGTATAATCTCGTTATAACGAATATTCGATCAATAAGAAGCTTGTTTCTTTGGTCCCTGCTAAATAGCCCTAATGTTAAATGAGTTGCTTTGTAACGAATTTCCTTCACAATGAAGCTATTTCACTGGTCCCAATATGGCTTCGTTGTATTGAGATCAGTACAGGATTGACATTCAGGTTATGTATGTACCGCTCTTGAAGCTATGCTGTAGTTCAATAATCATAAATTAAATTGTCCATTTTTATGAGATGAAAAATTTTCTCTCCCAAGAGCCAGCTTCGTATACCCCTACAGTACATACACACAGTATAGGATTTCCATGTGCTGCAAAATCTTCCTACAACAAAGCCATTAGTGTTGATAAAAGATATTCATCGTATTATTGTTATGAACACATTAAAATGACATGGGAGTTATGGGACTCGAAAATGAATTCATTGTAACAAGATTTTACATGCTTTCACTATACTGTACTTGTAACCAATTTAGGAAAACTTGTTGCAAGTCTTCATTCACTCACTTAGCATGCCAAAATTAAAATTTGAATTCCACTTCAGGAAATTGATGAGATGTACTGTGCATCCTTTTTCTCCACGAAGACACATTGAAACACAGCAAGTCGTATGATTTTCATTTTTTGAAGTTCTTATAAATGCACTGATTGAGGGGGACGAATGTCGCGAAGCCAGAAAACCAAAAAATCAGAATAGAACTATACTGTACTACAGAATATATACAGTATTTTATTATTTTTAAAGGGGAATTGCTCATCCAGTTGTCAAAAAGTATTAAATGCGAAGTCAGTGTGAAATGAAAAATGATGAGAGGAGGAGGTGTTACTACAAAACTGAAGAATGTGGAAAGGAATGCAGTACACACAGGGAGAGCTGACAAACAGTTCAATTTTTACTTTTTTCTGCTCAACCATGGGTTGGGTTTTCTAATTTTGCGGATGGAGGCATTTTTTCCCATGTTGGTCGTAACGCTGCAATTAATAACAATTAGGAGCCGTATTTGCAACATCGTGCGGACTACAATTCGGACTTCTTGGAAGGTGTTATCATCAAACGTCAGGAAAGTATTGCTGTTATACACGAACACTTCCTGTATTGAAGCATGACAGAAAAAAATTGGACACTTGGGCGTTCACACTTCTCAGCATTTTTTTTTTTTTTTTTTAGATATTGATGCCATGTCAGCATGCAGGGCTAAGTTCTCTAAAACCCTAATGTACAATGTCATTTAAGCATTGAGAAATAATTACTACAGTATTTTGTCAGAAGTAATTAAGCTGCTGGCTACTGATGAGAGTGGTTGGCAGGCATTTTTCAAGATCACAGCATAGTTATAAAAGATTATGTCTTTCAAATCTCAGCTAGAAAACAGTTCAAGATAATAATTATATTCATGTGTAACATAAAAATCACATGATCAATTTGATAACTAGAAAAATTTCTCAAAGCTGCACCGAAATTGTTTCGAATGGTTTGAGTTTAAAATTTATTAAGTTATGAACTGCTGAAATTCTAGCAATACGTCGTCGCTTAAAAAATTCCGGAAAAGCTATTTTCATGAGCCAATTTTTTTTTTTTCGTGAAAACAGTTAATGATACAGATTTTTCGTTATCCGAGGCATTCGTTATTTATACTGAACCCACTGTAATGTGAGCATTTCCCGGGCCCTTCAACCGCCTGAGGTGGAGTCACTCAACCAAGGTATAGCCTATGGTGCCCTGCAACCTGTTGCCGAGGGTTTCAGTCGAGCGTCAGTCTCTGTCCAGAAAACAGCTCTGCTTTCTTTAGTCCCTGGAAATCTTGGGTACATTGATCAGTTTCTTCAAGAATCTTTTCGAAAATTGACGCGAAAAACACAATCGCACTAGCGTCATGCATTTGTGAACGAGTATAGTTGAAAGAGTTGCGGATATTTACATTTGATGGAAAAAAGTCAAGACAGAGTTAGGAGCCTCATCTTTGCGGATTCCTGAGGAAAGAAAGAAAAGTTGTTGGTCTGTGCTAAAAAAAATTAAACATATTCTTACTCTTACAATATTGTGCTTTTGTTAGTAGCAATCTTGCAAACCATGGAGAGCGACGGGGACGGAGAAGTTGACGATGGTGTAGAAAGAGACACGGTTGTCAAAATGGTGGCTAGTGGGGGTCGGACTGTCATGACAGCTCCAGTACAACAACCCCAAAGGGAAACTTGGGGGAAGAAGGTGGAATTCCTGCTGGCTGTCATAGGGTTTGCAGTGGACTTGGGCAATGTTTGGAGGTTTCCTTATATCTGCTACCAAAACGGCGGCGGTGTGTACATTTGCTGCACGGTTTGAAAAAAAAACTATAAATTCAGTAAAATTCGTTATATGCAAGTAGACTCTCTTCCTATACAACGAAATTCAGGGGACCAGGAAGAAATTCTTTTGAGAGAACCTCCCTATATATGCGATATGGTTGAGAACCCCCTTGGAATCAAAATAAAATTCATTAAAAACAAAATTCAAGAAACCTGAAAAAATTCGTTGTAGAGAGAATTTTGTTGTCTAGAGAACCTCTATAATGCTGGGAGAGAACCCTACGCTGGAACCGTAAAATTCGTTGCAGTGTACCGATAATTGTTGTAGACAAAAATTGTTGTTGAGGGAGACCACCTGCTGTGCAAGTGAAAAAATATTTTTAGACAATTTTGTTGTCAGAGAAGCTTCCTATAGCTGTAGCTTTATAATTTATAAAAGAAGGTGCAGTATAGCTATCAAATTCTATTTCAACAAATACTGTACCTTTGTAACACATTTTTTTTATTAAAACTAAAATTATGCATGAGTACCAAGCAGTATTGAGGAAAGCAAATCAGTTTTTCAATCTATTTTCTGTGGTTTTATTTTTGTTGTTGGATCTAGCTAACTTGAAGCTCTCTGTGCCAAATTTGTGTCCTGAATTCCCTTAGGGACAATTTAATATATTGGTGGAGGGGGAGGGGTCTGAATGATTTCCCCTTCCCCCAAACCTCTATCACTAAAATTTATAGTGTGAACTTTTTGCTATCATCCTGGGGACCAAAGAACGATATAAGAACAATGGAAATGTAACTTGGCACTTCCATTAGAAAATGAAGTAATAATTAGGAGAATGTGTCCTGGCTTTCAAGTTCATCATATTTATTTATTAGATTTATTTACCCAGCAGTTCAAGGTCCAAAAGATCCCTGATAATACATCCCTATAGTATAGAGCTTACACAATTTTTTCCTGCAAAAATGCCACTCAAAAACTATTCAATGAGCCAATTTTTCAGCCCCTCCTAAAGGCTAAACTCAAGGAGCTCATAGAATTGCATGAGGTTCTATTCAAACCTGTGCTCATAGAAATAAGCAGGATTCTTTTCAATTGAAAAACTTTGTATGCTAGTATTCTTCTGCTGCGATGTACAGTATGTGGTATTGTGCTGGAAAACTTTGTGATTTTCTTCAAACAGGGTCAATTGATTGGATTTCAGAAAAAATCATAGGAATCTCAAATAAAAAACCTGATGACGCAATTTTTTTGGTTTCTAAAAAGTTTTTCATCACAAGATTTCCCTTACATAGATTTGAATTACATTATTTTCTGAATAAAAGCGACAATTTAAATATCAGAGCAAAGGTTCCCAAAGGAGCAGCAATATGTTCTTCAGAGAAATTATGGTCGCATATATATGATGCGTCAATGGATATTCATAACATATCCCATGTTTTGCTGTTGTTGACTATTTGGAATACAGGAGCATTTCTGATTCCATACGTTATCATGCTGATATTCGGAGGACTACCCCTGTTTTACATGGAGCTTGCTTTGGGACAATATCATAGAAGTGGCTGCTTGACCTTGTGGAAAAGGATTTGTCCGATTCTGAAAGGTTTGGGGGTTGTGTCTGGCGAGGGATGCGCGCAGGTTTCTTTTGATGACATGGTTGCCCCCAGGAGTCGGATACGCGATTTGCGTCATAGACCTTTACATGGCCATGTACTACAACACGATCATCGCCTGGGCTTTGTACTACCTGTTCAGCTCGTTCACCGACGAGCTGCCCTGGACTTCTTGTTACAACGAGTGGAACACTGTCAACTGTTCGTCCCTCACGAATTTCACTGGGAACGGGTCCGTGTCGAACCTGACTGCCAGTCCTGCTCAGGAGTACTTTGAGTGAGTGCCATGGATTGGTGAATGAAAGAGGTTGTTGTTGGGGAACCACACGTACGCGCCGAATAATGTTAAAATTAAATTATGAAAAAACTACGAAAACCTATAGCATCAGATAAGAGAACCAGCCCTGAAAGGGAATAAGGAACTCCTCAAGGCAAACTACACCACTCCAAAACACAATGAAAACCAGATTCGATTTCTGTTTTCCTCTCTTGTCCACCAAAGAACAAAATTCAAGCCACATTTGCAATCACAATTTTGCTGTGTGCAGTGTGCAAAATTCTGAATTGAGGAGTTCTGCTGAGTTAAAAAAAAGTTGTTTAATCTTTTGTTCAAACTTATATTTTTTGGGACAAAATCGAAATACATTTCAAACAGTTTCTAATCAGGAAATCCTAAAGGGATTCCTGGCCTAGTCCCAGCCAGGCTGATTCTGTTTTTCATTTCCAATTTTTGAACTTTACTTTATCCTACATTTTGATCCACTAGCTGACTAGCAATTTCTGGTACTTTCCTGTTATCTCAGTACCTCATTCCTAGACCGCTCTACCATCCAGACAAATCTTTAGGATGCATTCATAATCAAAAAGACCTACCAGAAACTGTGAATTTTATTTTTCTGCATTCTGCTGAAACTGATTTTGGGAGGCGGTTAGGTGAAGTTAGGTTAAATTGGTCAGAGGGAAGGTACAGGGATAACAGGAAGTAGGTACTGAAATAACAGGAAAGTACCCAATTTCCTTCATATTTGTGTTGAGGTAAGTTACTCCTCAACAGTTGCACATGCATAGGAGGGGTCTGTGACAGTGTGTTCCCCAACCTTTTTGGGCCCATGGACAAGCAAATTTCCATTTAAAAAAAAATTCTGGTCTGGCAAATTTCCAAATATTTTCTGCAAACCAGCAACATTTTCATTAAATGTTAGCAGATTTGAAAAAGTTTTGTTTGAAGAACTTTATGGCACATATTTTAGAAGTAAAATATCCGCTTTTTGTTGCAACAATTAAATTGTGAACCAATGAAGTAGCCAATAGTAGAATGTCTTCAAAATATGAGAAAGGGGTGCTTGAAGAAAGGTTTCTCAGAATGAAAAATGAAACTGATTTAATTCAGCTGATGAAAATTTGTCTGAAGCATTATTAGGAGAAAAACCACAATTTTATTTTTCATCAGATAATTTAAACTGCAAAATTACAAAATTCTTACAAAATTCTTTACAAAATTTCAGATCAAGATAACAGACTTCATTGGTGCTTTTGATAAATTTGTTATGCCAAAGAAAATTTCCTTCAAACCAGCAAAGAACTTCTGTGGACTGTTGCCAGTCTAGTGGACCATGAGATGGTGTACACTGGTCCATAACAAATGTTCTCATGATAGAAGTTGGAACAGTATGATGCAATTGAGCTGAAAAGCAAGTACCTTATTGTTTAAAAAAATTTATTTTGTGCTGCAGGGAAAAAATTCAGCCCTCTGTTTGGTATGTTTTTCAGAAAATTTTGCAAAAATCCCCCTGGCAGTTTTCTGCTCTTCACTCAGAAGATGAGGCGCCCATTTTGCAGATTTCTTGTGTGCAAGCCAGCTTTCCCTTCAGAATTCTTGAACTTGACATGGCATGAATTCCTGGAGTTGTTGCCATTGATTAATCAGTAATTCTTCCAATTTCATCAACAGCCACCACTGAGGATGAGAATGTGGCGGATATAAAGGCGGCTATCAACAAACATTTGTTTGATTACCTTGGGAGACATGAAGGCAACCCTTGGAATTAATTCCACATCAATTTCAAGAATTCTGAAGGAAAAGCTGGGTTACACCAAACAATCTGCAATATGGATGCCTAATCATATGAGTGAAGATCAGAAAGCAGCCAGGGCGACTTTAAAAAAAAATTCTCAAAAACATGTCAAACAGGGTTGAATTTTTCTTGCGCCTATAAGTTTTTTTTCTGTGGACAATATTTGTTCTTCAGCTCAATTGTATATGTCATATCACTTTATATCCTGAGAACTTTTGTTTAACCCCTCATATATATTTAGTGGATTGGTGCATTGAAGGCTGTGCTGGTGTTTATCAGTCGACAGGTGCTGAGGATGCAAGAGGCCAATAAAATCGAGAGGATCGGGGGCATCAAGTGGAACCTTGCAGCGTGTCTCTTCGGGGTCTTTGTGTTGGTCTATTTCTCCCTGTGGAAAGGGGTGAGGAGTTCGGGCAAGGTATGTTTCATAAGGGTATTTTCCCCTTTTGGATATTCTGAACGAAACTTCCTTGACGAAAGGTTTGTGTACTTGCAGGCAGTTTGGTTCACTGCCATTGTGCCATATGTGGTCCTGATTATACTCTTCTTCAGAGGTATTACGCTTCCTGGAGCCATGGATGGCATCAGGTTCTATCTCACTCCTAATTGGGAGAAGCTCAAGGACATGAAGGTACATTAAAAAAAAACTGTATATATATACAGTACAGTATATACCATATTTACTTTAGTACCGTACCATGCCCACCTTTTTTCTCAAATTTCAGAAGAAAAAAGGGGTGCGTGTCATAAGTGGGTACAAATTTTTTAATAAGTTTTAGGAAGTTATGTGTGCATTATACTTAATTATAATGGAGAAATTTTGAAGAAATGTAACAAAAAAACTTTTTTGTACTGAAAAATTTGAAAATTGATCCAATTTTTGTTCAATTCATGTCGAAAGTCAAATTTTTTGAATTTATTTTCAAAATTTTGTAGTTTTAGATTTACTAAAATTAGGGTGCATGCCTTACTTGGGTATAAGATTTTAGCCAAATTTCCAACTGAAAAACCCCTGTGCGTGCCTTACTTGAGGGCATGTGGTACTTGAGTAAATATGGTATATGAAGGGACCAGAAAAAAATTCAACTTAAGGAGGTTTTGACTTTGGGGTGAGGTTTTGAGTTAGGAAGGTTTTGAGTTAGGGAAACAAGCATTTTGTTGTGGGAAATGTCAAAGAATTGCAGTAAATTGTGAATGGTGATATTCTGGGCCTTGACTCAAATTTTCTGAGGCTTTGTGGCTATTATTTTCTCAAAATACAAAAGAGCAAAGCAATAAAAAGAATAACATGATGTGTGCAGTTGAAACAAAGTGGAAGACAAAATGGGCAAGTGAACCCATGCCTCCAATGTCAGCATGCTGACTCAATTAAAAAGCAATTTAACCCAAGGAGGTTTTTGAGGAAAAGCCTTTGAGTAAGGCAGATTTTTTTATGCAATTGCTTCTTAGGGAAGTCAGATGGGGACTTGAAAAAATTGTACTTGGGAAGGTTTGAGTTATCTAGGCTCAACTGTATATATATGGTACACACAGAGTTCACCTTTCTCCAGAAAGCTAATGTTTTTAAATCAATTTTCCAAATGGAGTTTTGACAAACAATATCCTCATGTAAGTGTGGCCACGATTCCCCCGCGAGGAATCTGCGATTACTACCTCTGGATCATTTCAGAAGTCGGCAGGCTTATGTATATCTTACTTCGAAATTAATTTTCATTTTGTTAAAATTAGCACGTTCCTCATTGCCCTGTTTCATACGGGCGGCAGTCAATGATTTTGTGAGATACAGTTTTAAGCTTCATCCAAAATAATTTTTCTCCGTGTTCTGTCTTATTAAGACCAATGAATAAATAACTTGAAGGTTTTGGAGGATACTTTCCGTATATGTGTAAATAAGAACAGTTTTAAAATTTGAAACAAAAAATGCATCATATTTGATTATATAGAAAAATTATCTCGTACAACTATTTTCGATATTAAAGGCTTTGCTTGTTTTTCCCAGGTCTGGACAGATGCAGCATCACAGATTTTCTTCTCGCTTGGGCCAGGGTTTGGGACACTGCTGGCCTTGTCCTCGTATAATAAGTTCCACAATAACTGCTACAGGTAAGTCAATGGCAGAATCTTCTCTGAACTGATGATGTGTTCGTCAGAAAATGATTTTCCGAGTGTTTGATAAAAGTTGTCCAAAATAAAATATAATCGTGGATTTAAACTCTTCGAAAATTCAGGATTTGAAGGCTTTTTCTTGTTTCCATCCAGAAAAAATGAATGAATGAATGGGTTACATTTATTTAAAATATGGCTTCAATCTCAAGCCAAATTCTCAAAAAATTATGAACGCAATGATGAACTCACTGGTGATAGTAAAGGAACTTTGGTTCAGTTTATTCAGATTATCTCAATAATGCTGTGAAGTAACGGAAGTTTTAAATTTCACATGAAAAATGTTCAGTACTGTACTAATTTTCATCCCAGCTGATTCCAAACATGTATCTTCAGTCGCAGTTTTAGTGTGATTGTAATGCTTATATTTTTAGTTCATTTACCGTAATGGAATTATTCGAGTTCAATGCGATTTAATCAGGAAGGGTGGTCTGAAATTCCGTTTATGATTTTCTAAACCGCTTCGTCTTTGCAAAGGATTAAATAATTCTGAATGAAGTTTGAAAGAAGTCATTCAGCCATTTTTGCAGGTTCATTAAATAAGCATATACTGACCAGAATTGTATTTTTTCAAATTCTTAATATTTTAGACTGCAAATAAAAATAGGTGGTACCTAGCAATTTTACCTCCACAATTTGACCATCCCACAATTCAATGGTCAAATTTTCAGGGAGGTTGATTTGCAATTCTATCCTTGCCCTGCAATTTTACTTGTTTTGCCTACTTTCTTTTGCGTTTTTTACTTGTATTTTTGAATTTCACAAAGTGTCTTGCAATTTGACAACTTTACAATTTGACCTTATATGGTTTGAAAATGGATTAGGGTTGAATTGCAAGGTACCACCTGTAATAAAAAAACGTCCACTTGATCTTTATGTATTATATACAAATATTTTGCATTTTAAAATGCACATCTCTCAGCTCACAGGAAACTAAACATGTTATCTCTTTATGTTATCAGGGATGCCATCCTGACCAGCAGTATCAATTGCCTCACCAGCTTCTTGGCAGGATTTGTAATCTTCTCTGTCCTTGGTTACATGGCACGTATGCAGAACAAAGAGGTGAAAGATGTTGGGAAAGAAGGTGCGCAATGAAAATCATGTCTTTTCAGCATATTAAGAGGCTATAGCCAGCTTTCTTGAAAATTTTCACAATACCGCAATATCAGCCCTGTAAAAGGGCAAAAACTATCCCACCCACAGAAAGGACACTAATGTGAGACAGTATTTTTAGCATCCCTAATTTCTGACCAGAAACCTATTGCAAAAATTAAGAGAATAGCCCAGTGAACACGGGAAACATATGTGAACATACCAAATTCAATAAAAGATATATTTACAGTCATCAGCAGAAGTTGGAATCAATCTACATGCAGGTCTGAACTCTTGAAAACCCAGGATGAGTTCCTTCATGATTCTGTTGTTTGTCTATTTAGCTTTTTTTATTTAATTCACTGACTAGTATTGGGTAAGTAGCAGTTTGTAAGTTTTTAGCTGGTTAGTTCATGCTCTGCTAAGTTTTTTTAGTGTTTTAAACTTTCTCACTTTTGCATTAGTCCACTTGTCCTCTTTTAAGAAGAAATGAGGCGTTTTTTTTAAATAAACAGTTATTTGAGTCAGGTGATTTCTCCCCTGGTCAGGAATTGGTAAAAATCACAAAATTCTAGAAGTCATAACTTAATCAGCCTTCAAAGAGGCTTGGTGAGCATTTTTAAAGTTGCTCACAGGAAAAAGGAAGTTGCAGCTAAATGCGGAAACTTAGCTACATTTGTTATAGGTAACACTGAGTCAAAGTACAGGGCCCCGAGATGCGGACATGATTGGTTCATGGACCTTGTCCCTATGTTTTCCCATAGACTTAATTGGGAACATATTTAATTAATTCTCCTGTTTTTCAAAAATTTGAAAAAAGTTTCCCAAAAATATAATAAAATTTTGTTTGTAACTACAAGAAAATATAGAAAATTGCAGTGGAGAAGAAAGACACACACAATTTGACCTTTTTGGCATGAAAAGAGTTCTAATGTACAAAACAACAAGCACACATATAAATTCCTGAATTTGCTGTACACAATTTATGAAAAAGAGAAATCACAGAATAAAAATACTGTACAGCACTTTGAATCCGGAATTGAAGTTCATTTATGACAAGATTTATTTTAGATTATGCTCTGTGAAAAGAACTCAAGTTGTTTCAGTCAAAATTTCAAAAATTAAAGTCGATATGGAATAATTGTGAAATGTCCATATCTTGAGACAATGTCCAGATGTCGGGGCAAAGTTATGGGTTCTGAAGTGTCCGCAAGTCAAATCGTCCGAATGTCGGGGCTCCACGGTATAACATTATTTTTTTTTCAGGGCCTGGACTGGTATTTGTGGTGTACCCTGAGGCCATCGCTATGATGACAGGCTCTGTGGTGTGGTCCATAGTCTTCTTCCTCATGCTCATCACATTGGGTGAGCAGTTTGAAAAGCGTCTTTAAAATGACAAATTTGCAGACGAGTTTCTTTCAGGGATTGACAGTACGTTTGGAGGCTTGGAGGCTCTCATCACTGGGCTCTGTGATGAGTACCCGCAGGTTCTTGGACGACACAGAGAGTGGTTCGTTCTTGGGCTCCTAGTGTTCATCTATGTCTGTGCTCTGCCTACCGTCACTTCGGTGAGTGTCCCCCCATTATTCTCCATCTTTTCCCACACTCCGGGGATGTAAAATCAGGCTTTTCTAGAAATTAGGTGCCATGGACCAGGAAACAGAGTTTCCGGGGATGCAAATATCGCGGGTCATTAGTCAAGGGGTTCCTTTCCCTGGATTGGAAAATGCAAAGCAGCCTTTCAGGGAAATTTCATTCTTCCCCGACTTCCTAAAAAATGCAAAGTGAACGCACGCATGCTACCCGCATTTTATTTGCTGGAAAAAAATTGCCTCGTCGGCAAAAATTTGAATACATTTTCGCGCGGATGGCAATCGGATGCCAATAAATATATGGTGTGACCATACAGAAACGAAAAAGATCCTTCATCCTAAATATGCTCCAACTGAATAACTCCCATTGATGCGAGAACACATTTTTGTTTAATCAGTACATATATTTCCTGATTCTCTCCAAGCACACTTCTTTCAAATTTTTGGAAGAAAAAATAGGGAACGGTTTAAAGGCTGGTACATAATAAGAGTACTGTATAAGATATATGGGTAGCTGATAAAAATTTTATAAAAATGTAACGCTTTGGTGCACCTCATATTTGATTTCCACAGAGATTTTCAACCAATTTCTAGAGAAAATTAAAAACACTTTTTGGGAGGAGGGAAAATTAGCACAGTATTAATTTGACTGTAATTCAAGTCAAAATATAAATTCTGATGGATTTTCCCCAAAATGTTTTAAATTTTCAGCCTCTCAAAATGGCGTACGCGTCTTACTGGAACTAAATTTTAATCCAAATTTTAGTTTGAACATTTTGGACATGCACCTTATTGGCTTGTGGTTCTTGAGTAAATACAGTAATGATGGTAATTGAGTCAGTATGGTCAATTATGACCTTTTCTAAAGCTTACACCGCCTCTATCCTATAGTGTCCTGTGCAAAACAAGCTGCTGCGCAAGTTTTGGGAAAATATTCCAGGATAGTGTTCTTCAATATTTTAATGGCCTGCAGACTGGTCAATTTCCATAAAATTATGTTGGAACCTGCAAAGTTCCAAAAACTTCTTGCAGACCAGAATACATTTTTCAAGTACCTGCCATAAAGTCCTCCAAGCGAAATTTGTACAGAACTGGATTGCAAAAATTAAAGTAAGAATGTGCAATTCAAAAATTAGTCAGCTTGGTTTCTAAAAATTTTTCTGAGAATGAATACTTAAAAAAGAATTTCAGGATGTGAAAATATATATGAAGTACAGCATTATTATAGGAGGAAAACCATCTTTTATTCTTCACCAGATAATTTCAACTACTGTATATGGCTGCCTATCCAAAATTTCACATCAACATAACAGACTTCATTCTACCTTTCATGAATGCATTATACTGAAGAAAATTTCCTACAGACTGGAAAAAAAGCATCTGTGGACTGGTGCTTGTCCATGGACCCCAGGTTGCAGACCACACCACTGTTCTTAGGACATTTTTTGTGGAAAAAATATAAGAAAAACCTTATTTTATCTTTGGGGAATCATAATTGTTTTTCAGATCATGGGAATCAAATCATTCTGTTATTGTGGATGGAATTATTCAACCCAGGAGCTTTTAAAGTTGAACCTCAAAAGCTTAAACCTCCCTGAGCCAATTTTTCAAGTCCCCATCTAAATTCCTTTAATAAAGCAATGCATTAAAAACTCTTGAATGCTTTTCCTCTCAAAACCCCATGATTTAAATTTTCTGAGACCTTTTGATGGCTATTATTTTCTCAACACTTGAAATAAAAAGCAATAAAAATAACTTGATGGGTTTTGAAAGGAATTTGAGGACATGTTGGACAAATAAACCCCTGCTGCCAAGTTCAGCATCCTGTCAACTAATTCAAGAGGCAATTGAAGGCCCAGAATATCACCAGTTACAATTTCTTGCAATCCTTGTATGTTCCCACAACAAAAATGCTTGTTTCCCAAACTCAAAACCTCCCCAACTTGAAACCTCCCCAAGCAATTTTTTTTGCTGCTCCCTTGAAGATTGACTTATTAGCCCTTGGATGGCTGAGGGTTCCTGGCCATCCTGCAGCAAAGTCAGGATTTTTCCAGGGGAGGGGCATCTATTTCAGTTAGGCAAAAGGACACTGAAATACCCCCAGGTTGCCAAGGCCTGAGCTTGGAAAAATCTGGGTGCAGAAAATCCCATTGTCTCAAGAAAGTCCAATTTTAATCCTATGCTGGGAAAGCATGAAAATATGCCAGCCAGGAAGGCTGGCATATTTTAATTTTATTTATTTTTTTCTTTTTGAGCCAAGAATTTCTGCAGGCTTATTAAAAAATATCAGACTTTTTCCTGACTTAGGCCTTGGTTCAAAAATCATATTTTTTCAATTTGTTGTCCTCATGTGGACACAATTTTGCCAAAATATCCCAAATTTGCTGCAGAAGGGTTAAAGAGGTTTGGCTATACTGTACTATATATATATGAGATTGGACTAAATAAGAAAAGAGGTTTGGCTAAACTATATATATACAGTACTATACTATATATACTATATATAGGTTGGACTAAATAAGAATCTTACTATTTTCGAGGAAAGCCACGCCCATGAGCCAGTAGGAGAATAAGTTGACGACCCATCCTTAAATATAGTGCTAACATCGGCGTGAAGCTTAAGCTGAAAAAAAGGGAGGGGGGTAGAAGACCAGAATGGTTCCGTTTGAAAGCAATGAACCGGGGGTCATCGGATGGATGGGATATAGATACATAGATGGATGGATGGCAGGAAACTTCTTTGATGAAGCGCCGGGGAAAAAATGGCGGCGTCCGAGGAGTGCGGACAATTAAGGCCTCCGGTGTCGGGCGCAATTTGGGGATCCCAGGGATCCCCGGGATATCCCGAAGAGATACGCGGGAACGTGCCTTTTGTTTGACTCGTTTGCGGGCTCGGATCGTCCTTAATCGCGCCGGCGATAAGCGCCGAAACACGAATTAAGGCAATGGAATCACGACCCTCTTCGTAATAACGACTGACTCCTGCTGCTGCTGCTGCTGCTGCTGCTGCTCCCAGAAATGATCCAGAAACCCGTGCCCCATTTTTATTTTTGTTTTTCTTCTTCTTCTTCTTCCGTATTTTCTATGACGGATCCCGGGCTTTTGTGTGTCGGGATCCCGGGTCGAAGACTGCCCTGTTTATGCACCTGTGAGCATCCCTTAGAATGCCATCAAGTCTCGCTCTTCAATAAACTGACCATTTTTGTTGGGCATAGCAGAAGGCCAAATTCGTCATAATCACCCTCTGCAACGGCAATGCCATCTATCCGTAATGATCCACACATGCAGTGTCACTTCATTAGTTCACTCTAAAAAAAAAAAAAAAAGACTTAGAATGCACTTTTTGCGCAGATGCAGAATTACGATTCAAGTCTTTCTGTACAAAATGTTCGAGTAGAATCAACAGAAGGAGAAATTACAAAGGTCCCTAAATTCATGTTCGCAATTTGTTCCAGTGGGGTGGACATATATACAATGAACTGATGCATATATAATAAATGGAAAACATATTTTTATAGGGTTCCATTGTTCGAAATATAATCCGTTTTTCACCAGTTTGTCCTCTAAAATTTCAACAACAAAAAACTTTTAAAAAGGCTGCAGAAAATCCCTGTGAAACTGTGACCAGTTCAGGGCATTGTGGGGAGCTGCGTTATAATTAAATTAATGTGGAAAGATTTACACAGGAATATCTTTCAGAATTTTAAGCTTTTTTCAGATGTTTATTATATGCATCTCGTTTCGCATCTGTTCAAACATTTCCAAACGTTAAATGGTCTTCTCCAGTTCTTAACCTAATATAATCAACTGAGCTGATAATTTTTCTTTTATTGAAAACATCAAAAGAACCCTTGTTGTTTCAAACTGAGATGGCTGACTTGAAAAAAAAAACCTCCAATAATTGCTTGCAACACTTTGGTGTGCAACACACATATATGCACACCAGTATTGCACACCCAGGCAATGCAAAACACACTTTTTATGCTTATTACTTAGCTCCTGGCCTGGAGAATGCCATCATGCATGAATACGCATCCAATTATTTTCTGAAGAACCATTTTTAAAGCAGAATATAACTATGAAAGAAGTTTCATGTATTAGTCCAAATGGAAATGATGAACTGTGTCTGAGGACATAAATTGGGATTTTTCGGGCATCCAACAAAGGACATGAATTGGATTTGACATTTGACGAGCCACAACCACAAATTAAGAATCATTGCATAAAGAAACTAATCCTTTTCTGCCTGAATGAGTTTTCTCGTGAGAAGCACAATCTCCTTTTCGGTAAAATTGCAAATGAAAAAAGTGCATCCATTGAAATGTAAAAATGAGTTTTTTTTATTTTCAAACGCAAAGAACTTTCAATAAAAAAGTTTTATTCAACAAAAATATTAGAAAAGTATAAAAATTCGTATTCTACAAAGAAACAATTCTACACCGGGGTTTCACCTTCTTCGTTGAAGTCTGATTTGTTCTGATGATCTCTGATGCATTATTTATTTATTGTCAGCTCGATAACGAAGATGGCAACCAAACTGACCAATTTCTTTATATTCTCCCATTGTTTTGATATTCCATACATGCTATGATGTCACAACAATAGAAACACAAGAGCCTTGATTTGCAGTTGATTTTCAAGTTTTTTTCCACTTCTTTAATAATTTGATGCAAGAAGACTTTCAAGAGGAAAATTTTCGGATGCCCATCTACAATAGAAGCTGCAATAGATGCTTTCTAAATTGAAACTCGATATGTTTCAACATTTCAAACTCCTGAAAACCCCTACTATTTGAGCTTTCGGGAATTCTGCATCAGCAAAAAATGTAGATCTGTAATCTTTATTTTAGCCACTAAAACGCCAACATTTTAGGTTGAAAAAGCATCAGACTTTCATCGTCTAAACTCTAAAGAGATTCTACAATTTTATCTCACCAGGAACAGACCACGGTGTCATGGGGATATTTTTAACTCATTGCCATAAATCCTTCTGAGACCATTACAAAATGCAGATATGACCTGTTTTGGGACGGGTAGGAGTTTTTTTTTAATATTGAATTAGTTTTCAAAGGAATTTTTGTCTGTGCCGAAACTAGTTAATCACATTCTAAGTTTAAAATAGAAAATGACTCCCATAGGTTCACCATAGTGATCCTGTACATGCATATTTGACTCATTTTCTTTCAACCGGTTTTAAAAGCTTCTGTCAAGAGGGATTTATGTTTATAATATCCAGCTTTGAATTTGAAATTAATGTACTGTACTATGAAAGGATGCAGACATGAATCACGGTGATGAAGTTTAAATCCATGATATGGAAGGTCATATCAAAGGAAAGATGCCAGCGTTTGCGAATGATCAAAATTCAAAATATGTACTGTATTGCATCCTCTCAAAGTGTCCATAAAAATCAAAGTTGGTATTCATTGTCTTGAAACGCAAGTAGACTTGGGGGATTATTTGTTGACCTCAAACCATTCCGCATATGTGTTCTTTGCAAGTGACCCAAGTCCATTTGGTTCCACAGAATTAGTAAGAGACCAAAGTGCATATAAATTCACAGAGCTACAAATTAGGAAATTGATGAATGTGCAACAATAAAGCAATTCCTCAAATATTTGGAATGAAGGGAATAAGAATGTATTTTATTTCTGCAGGGAGGAATCTATGTGGTGGACCTCCTGAATGCATATGGACCCAGTATCGCCATCCTCTTTGTGGTCTTTGTGGAGGCAGCTGGAGTGTGTTGGCTCTATGGAGTAGAAAGGTTCTCAGATGACATCAGGAAGATGACTGGCTTCAGACCTGGGCTGTTTTGGAGAGCTTGTTGGATGTTCATCTCTCCTGTCTTCATATTTGTGAGCCACCAGCTATCAATGCCGCATTAAATTAACTTAATGCAGGTTTTTTTTTTTAAATAAAGTCCTTATTGTAAAAGACTTACTTTCAATGGATATTATCAGTTTTTGATCGCATAGATATCACTTCCGGGATTGCCTTCATTTCACATTGGTTTCATATAAAAAAGATATCCCTCCAATTGAAACTTGTAAATACACCAAACAGAATTGTTCCAAATGTGTGTTTCATGGGGAAATTTGTCATGCTGACATATCTTGATTATTCTAACCTCCTATTAATTATGTGTGCTTGAGCAGGCAGAATAACTAACAGAAGCAGGCTAATCTGTATTTTCTATTATAAGTGATAAGCATAAAATTGAAGCTGGTCTCATAATGAGGGCTGGATCTGAGATTAGTTTCAATCAGATATAAAATCTGGTCTTTAATAATGGGTCAGTCTGAAAAAAATATAATAAAAGGGATTTTAAGAATTGTTTTCATCCTATTCTAGCATATTAATCCTAACCTATCCTATTATAGTACAGTAATCCTTTTCACAAGATTCAATAACACCCTTCCTTTTTACCAGTATTATATACCGATCCTGATAGGATTCAAACCTTTACCCTTATGTGCTAAGAAAATAATTAAACCAAGATGAGCACCCTTTCACGTTGGCATCGTTTGTTGAACATTCCTGTCTCAATTCCCAAGAAACAGTGGCATTATAGATGAAATTGTTTACTGGCTGTTCCAACTTATGCAGTTTTTTTTAATCTATACTGTCTTTTTAAATGGTACCAAAATGATTGTTTGACATATTGCCTGCAAAGTTGTTTTACAATAGTGGCTTACAAATTACCCATACACTTTTTCCCTTGTATTGTATTTATCTTTGGTGAATAATTTCCAGTCTCTAATATAGAATACATCTTATTGAACACTGGGGAAAGCTGTTTTTTTTCATAAATGCCAAAAACCTCATCTTTCAGAGCATATATACAAATGTTTATCCCTCTTCTGCTCAAAATGTTAGCATATTTGCTTGCTGGGTTTTGGTTATTTGGGTCCTTATGTTTTGTCCTTGGCCTGTTTAATAAGCAATAACATGAAATTTGATACATGTAACTAGATTTGGATTGACTTTTTTGACCATATTCTAGTTCATCTTCATCATGACCCTATGGAACCATGAGCCACTGAGAAGAGACTCTTACCAGTACCCTGACTGGTCCATTGCTATTGGATGGGTTCTGACCACTTCTTCCCTCATGTGGATACCATTGTTCATGGTGTATAAGCTGGCAATAACACCTGGAACTTTGCTTGAGGTAATTTTCTATAAGCGTATCCATTATTTTGGAATGTATATACAGTGGGATCCTGACATGCGGACACCACAATACTGTATATGGATGATTCAACTTAGGGACACTTGAAACTCAAAAAATTTGCCCTGACATTCAGACAATGTCTTGAGATACAAACACTTCACCAACATCTATAGACACTGGGAAATTATTTTTAAAATTTCGGTAGATATACCTTGAACAAATTTAGCTTTCAATATTCATCAAAATAAAATAAAAACTTGTATTCTGAANTTTACTATAATTCATTTTCCAAAAATGGTTAATTTCATGTTTCTTTTTTTAAACAGTTATTTCCATCATATGTGAACAGTATGCTAAGACTTACGCTTGTTCTTTGCTTGTGTAGGACCATACTCATGCCAAAAGATCAGATTTATGTGTCAGTTATTTATTGTAAAAGTTGTGAGAAATTATTTGTTCAAATTTTGGGGGGACTCTTTAAATTTTTGATTAACAGGAGAACCACCAAAGTGGGGAGCTAATCTTCCTGTGACCCCACAACTGGTGCACACTGGGGTCACAACTGGTGTACATGGGCTATTCTGGGGTTACAAGCATGCACCTCTGTAGATGAAATTTTGCTACCATTCCACGGCTACATTTGGTGCACAAATACTGTATGACATAACAGGAGTATCACACAAATGCACCAATTGTTACCTTGGAGTAACTTATTTGTTTGCAAATGTGACCCTGAATAATCCTGGTGTGAACACACTGTTGGTGCACATTAGGGATATACATGTGCAAAAGAAAAACTTTGGTACACTTCAGGTGCACAGCAGGGTCACTGTGTAGAATTACAGACATATCCCCAGTGTGCACCAATTTCCCCCCACTTGGGGCACTTAAACATATTTCCTTTTGAAGTCTAAAGGAAAACATGATCCAACATGTTCTGACACATAGGAACAAGGTCCAGGCAGCAGCAATCAAATGTCTGCATCTCATCGGCCCTACTACAGTATATTAAAATATGAGTTTCAATCGAATGATTTGCAGAGGTTGAGGAAGTCAGTGACTCCGGAGCGACCACCAGCCAACGAGAGGCTACCATTGAAGGCAGCCAACTCCGTGGCATCATGTGGCACCTCGGTGTCACAATTATGACTTGATCATTGGACTCCTGAGCCAACAGCAGGAGATCTGGTGCCTCACGATCACTTCACTGAGTGGCTGGTGTGAACCTCGGAAATCAGATCTCAGTGCAGCCAGAACGCATGTACAATACTGTAATATGATGGGCATTTATAGAAGCCGTAGGGCATACAATTACTGTATAGCTAATCCGACGCAGGTATTCTCCCTGATTTTGTACTGTACCACACGACGAGAGCGGTTTTGTATGGCTTGACTTTGTATGGCATACACACAAGGCATTCAAAAGCATTATTTGATACCCTTCAAACATTTTTCAGCGAGCATGTCGCGGAGTTGTACTCAGAAATAAACAAGCTTTTATCAACTGTTTGATCGAATTTATTTGAGAAAAGGTAAATTCATCTACTTCGTCTTCCTGATCTCGACAAGAAACTGGGGATGAATTACCTCATTTCTGACCTCAAAACGTGGTGTCATGGATGAATCTTGCGTTGCTCTCTTACGACATTTTGGAACCAGTTCGCTTAATCTTTACCCACGATGGACGGAATCATATACGGGATACGAAAGTCCTCCTGAATCTATTCGGATGATTTTAATTAACGTTGGATGATGATCGCTGCTGTTGGCGCAGACAGTAAATAGCCGATCATGCACCTGAATCGACTGATCGAAGATAGATGGTTTTTTATTCTTTCGAATTTAATTTTCTAAAAAAAAAGACGGCGAATGATGCTGATCAGAAAGTGACGTTCGGTTCGTGCTGTTCATGCAGTTTTTCCCTCACGTGTGACGTGCCTATACTGTCTCCTAAACGTTCCGAAAATTTTCGAAGCATGAAGTACGAGTCGCATTTCGGCGTCGTGAGAATTGTCTTTTTTTTTACGATCTTCTTGCGACCTACCGACATAACACCCGAATTGATTATATATTTTTCAGACGGTGTGTATAGGTGTCGCTTGTGTAATGCATCTGCCACTTCCGCGTTTGTGCTAGTGAGGTGGTGGGCATATATACGTAATTACATAATATACTGAACATAGATCTAGGGAAATGACAAATTATGAGTTTCCGTGCATTTCCGACGAAAAAGCTGAAATAAATTTTCTGATGCGTGAGATGAGAATTTTATGGAAAAAATTGCATTCATACGATTTTTATCTGACTTTCATCGCGTTTGCATATCAGACAAACATATGCTTAACAAAACTTTTTTACTTCTCATTTCCTTCAATTTTTCGAAGATTTCGAAGTTAAAATTAGAAAGTTGAACTTTTTAGCGTTTGGGCCTAGAAATTTCGTGCTGCGAGCCACTTCTTTTATACACACAAAAATTGTCGCAATGAAAATTTCTTATTGTACCGTTCGTACGGGTCTTCGCCGTCTTTCATTTACGATGAGGACCCAGCGAATGTACTGCACAGTACTGTACCTGCTGCGCAGGTCTTTCGGAAAGTGGGTACACACTTCCAAGTGTCCATGCATGAATATGATGGTGTTAGTCGATCGAGAACGAAATGCACTCGACTTAAACTATAGCTATCTGAACCCCGTCTGAGCAGTACAGCATGCAGTACTTGAGTCACTAGTCACTACTACAGGTGTACTGGTATGGATATGATTACCATCTGGGAATGTGATTGCGCACGAGGAAGGTTTTACACATCATCTTGATCTGGATTCAAGCTCACTCCACATCAAGGCAATTTGAATTTTCTGTCAGTCTCTCTGTACACAGCATACTGGATATGATTACCATCTGGGAATGTGATTGCGCACGAGGAAGGTTTTACATACATCTTGATCTGGATTCAAGATCACTCCACATCAAGGCAATTTGAATTTTCTGTCAGTCTCTATAAGTCTATACACAGCATACTGTCAGCTTGCCTTCACTACATGCCGTTCAACGCAAGAAGAGGGCGGTGGGGTTGAAAGCAACATTGAAGCATACCCAGCATACAAATAGAATGGGTATGCATGAATACTGTACAAATAATAGTAAAATTAAAATAGAGAACTCAGCAAAATAATTTTAAAGTGGCAAGACTTCATTTTGCATCCAAATTTACTGGAAAAGGTTTCCCTGGTACTCGAGTAAATATTTAAAGTGATGTGCCAACAACTTCTTTCATGTAAGTGAGGCCCTGATATGCCAAGAATTGGTGCTTGGACCTTCTCACTATGTTGGAACATCTGCATGTTGGATCACACATTTTCCCTTAAACTTCAATTGGAAGGTTCTCCGGTATGAAAGAATTGAGGAAAAAGTCCATTCAAAACAGGAGAACATAATTTGCGTCAACTTCTAGAGGCAGAAAAAACCAGACATGATTAGTTGGATTCACACAAAAAATTAGTCAAAAAAGCAAGGGACAAAAACAACATTTCCTATACTGTACAGTATTGTGCACAGATGCTAGAGAGCTCCGAAAAATTAGCCCGTTTTCGATTTTAAATCTTAATGAATTGAAAATAAGTTGGTTTTCAATATTTACGAGCATAAAAGCCTCGATTTTTCAAGAGATATCGAAATTTTGAAGAAAAACAATCCTTCCACTTTGCTGATAAGTCCATTCTTTGAGTCTGGATGTTAAGGCAGATTTTTTTTGAGTTTCAAATGCCCCAAAGTCAAATTGACCACACGTCGGGGTCCCACTGCAGTCGCTCAGCATGGTTCCGCGGGACACGCACTCAAGCGGGAAACGTTTCTGACATCACAAAAAATAAAAATAAGAGAGGTAGAGTCAAAAGGATAAATTGATTTTGAATGTCATTCAAGTTTAATTGACCATCAACTTGGAAACTTTCTCACAATTTCCCGCATGGATCCTGTCAACTAAGCCGAAAACCCGCGCGGAAAACCCTACACGCCTCCACCTTCCCCTCTGCCCAGTTGCCACTTCTCAGCTCCCCTGGAATGACAACGCAAGACTAAACAAACGGACGCCGATTGCACAGAAAAAAAAAAAAGATGCCCGCCATTGCACAGAAAAGCCGGCTTTTTTTTTCCTTTAGCCATATTGCACTAAGAGATCCGACTCCCGGATGGAAAGGAATAGCAGGACAGTCCCGCTCTAAACCAAGATCCTAGATTTCTTGACGAGGGGATTGAGGTGGAACTCAGCCATTGCACAAAAACGACTACAAACACTCCTTATTGCACTGTACAAAAAACTCTTCTTGTTCACCTTCCTTGGGCTCTTAGTCCACCTTTGCCACGTCTGCCACTGTCTTCTCCAACGCACCCAACAAACTACCGACATTGCACGCTCCCCGCAACGAAAGAAAAACAAAAACAACAGAAAAGAACCCATGGATGACAACTTTCCCCCTCCAAACTTCCAATGCAATAAATCCGATCTCATCTCGGTGTCTTCATCGTAAATTGTAACATTGCACGTGAAACTCTTCAAGAGTACACTAGCTTTCAATGATAAATCTTCAAATGCTACACCCAACACCGATCAGAAAAAAAAAACCAGCCAATTTTTCAACACCGAAGCGCCACCCACGGATAACTTTATCGAAGTATGAAAACCAAGAACTTTGGCTGGTTCAGAAACCTGATGAATTCAGATTATCTCGGTGTCCAACGAAGATGAAAATACGAATAGGAGCAAATAGAAATGAGACTTCCCGAATTCGTTTCGAAAAAATAAACACCCAAGAAAGCGAACGCTCGTACGTGTACGAGTTGTTTCTGACCCACAAAAAAAAAAAAAAAGCAGAGGATTGCATTCCGACACGAAGCCCACCCCTCATAGTGACCATCCATGAATCACTAGTACTCAGATTGCACGGCTCAAATCGCCCAGTTTAATGCGAAATCTACCTCGAATAAGAGATAGACACCGAAAGCCACGAAGAACTGCCCTGGCTTTACCACCCTCACACTGACCATCCAACGATGCATCCTACCCGCTCTTCAACTCCTCAAGTCAATGGGAAGGATCTGCATCACAGTAAGCTAGTTTTGTTTAGCACCAAGATTGGACATAAAGAAGTGCAGAGAGACATGGAGTGAATCACAGCAGCTACACGGAAATCACAGTTCTTTTCCTACGGAAGAACCTTGCAGCAAAGGTGGACAAGAACCCGTGGCACGAAAACAAACGAACAGATGGCAGAACCAAAAAAAACAAAACAAAAAACTAGCATCAACTACGAAATTCAGCCAAATGCAAACATGGCTCTCCACAGCAATTTTGCGCTAATACTCGAGGCAGTTTCGGCCGGCTTGAGCACAACACAGCGTCCGGAAGGAACCGTTCTTGCACCAACCCCCCCTTCTGCAACGGGTCTCCCCAAACATCTAGCAAATCATTTCTCCCCAGCTTGCCAAAACCATCAACTCCGCCCTCAAGCATGGTCCTGCTATCAACCTCAACAAGCGTGATTTAAAAGCCGTGACATCTGATAGGGTTCACCTGTGCAGATTGCACCGTTCACTGTGCTGAGGAATTGACCTTGAAAAAAGTAAGTTTTTTGTTTTTTTGTACTTGGCAAACAGCAGACTTCCCTGAGCAGGGGATCCCTGACACAATGCCCATGCTTGAGTGAGCGGAAGACTCTTGGCAAGCCGGCAGAAACAAGGGAGAGAAATGAGAACCAGCACCACGACAATGCGAACACAACCGGGGAGGCCAATTGCACTACGAGAGATTGCGGGAAGACAGCAGCAGGGGGCGCTGGTGGTGGGTTCAACTGGCCTCTTTGCAGCGCAGCGCGAGATCCTCCTGCTGCAGGCTGACCTGGTTGTTGTTGTGCTCCTTTGGCTTCAGACCACTCACGTCCTCCTCCAGCTTCTTTTCCAACGATGCCGGGTTCAATCTGTAATCCAATGAATAGCAAAATATCCCTAATCATCAACAGTTCACCTTACAGAAAGAATTCACCATTAAGTCAAAACAAAAACACATCCAACACCAGAAATGAATCTTCATGCCTTTTTCCCCCAGAAACAAGGATAAGAGAGAATGAAAGGGCATATCAATTTTTCGAAGACACATTTCTACGCTTCGGGCTTCACTCAAGCTCCACGCGACTTTTGACTCGCTTCTTACTGCGAACAAACGAAGGGATGCATCAAAACCAGCCAAGCTCAAACACCACATCATGCACTGGAAAAAATCCGAAGTTTCCACAACCTCACCTAATTTGCACAAACAATATTCCGTTGATGACGTTCAACATGTCAAGAACAGACGCCATCGTGGGAGGCTGAATGTGGATAGGGGGCAGGGACAAATGGTTGCCAGGAGGTTTGTCCACCTTGGCCTCATCAACCTTCCCTGTTGGCTTCACCGCGCACACCTGGTACATCTCATTCATCTTCTTCTGCATCACCACGGCTTGCTGTGTAAGATGGCGCAGGCACTCCGAACTTTCCCTGGTCTTCTCATGGTCATCTCCCAACTGCGGAAATTCTCAGGTCATGATAATGAAACGGCAAGGAACAGTTTTTTCCCCAAGAATTTTCAGTACCTGAGATTTGTAGATACCGTAGGTCTCTTTTTCATTGTGCAATGCAGACCGGAAATCACCCATGCAACTTTGGGTGCGGGCTACCAAATGATAAGACACTGCTACTTTCAAGCTCTTCACCCCGTAGTATTCTATATTTAGGGCAAGGGCTTTCTCTAGGAAGCGGAGGCTGAGGTCATACTCCCCGACCGCGTGTAAAATGAGGCCAATGTTACTGTCCAAGAGTCCCATCTCGGGATGGTTCTCACCATGGACCATGAGAGCCAAATATCGTGCTCGATAAAGCAGTTTGAGAGCTGTGCTCACTTGGCTGTTGGCAAAGCAGTACAATGCCATGTGGGCCTGGAGTAAATGAAAACTTGCGTCAATTTAATCCATTCTTTTTTTCGGGAATCTCCAAAACTTACGTATTCAGAGATGGTGTAAGGATGATCCACTCCATTGACTCTCTCAGACATCATCACAGCCTTCTGCTGATAAGCAAGTGCTTCAACATGGTCTCCCATGATGTAGTTCAGCCTTGCCAACATCCTCAAGCACTGAGCGATTTCTGTAATGAAGTCATGGAATACTCAAGATTGTTTGGGGCATTTCAACCAATAATCCATTCCTAGCGAGCGTCCACCCCATGGTCCCCTCTTTCATCCTTTGTTTTTCAAACATCAAAAGGTGCTTTAGATATTTTTCAGAACATCCGAAGTGAATTTTCAAATATTTTTTGACAAAATTTCCCCGAAATTTTTTCTCGAAAAATAAAGAAAACTTAAATTGACTTAACATAACCCAAACTAACTAAACATGACCTAACCTGAACTATCCAACCAACTTCGGACAATTTAATCCTTGAACAAAGCATTTTCATCGCTTTTCGTTATTTCAAGATACTTGAACCAGAAATATTCGTCCCCAAAAAGCAAGGGGTGAAAGATGGCCAGGAGGGGGGGGAGAGTAGGTGGGGGTGAAACGGCTTTTCGTTTAAACTTCACGGATATTCCCAATACGGAACCAACAACAAGGAAAAAACTCACCTGAATGCATGGCTCCATAAACACTGTTCAGAAGGTTCAAAGCCTCAGAAATGAGTTCATAGCCTTCCTTCAAGAACCCTTGCTGAATCTTGGTTTGGCCAGTGGAGTAGAAATTGAAGGCATCAGTTGCCCTAGGATTGATGTGTTTTACAATCGGGAAAACATTCACAATATCCTCCTCATGGAAAGCCTGTTTGGACCTGCTGTCCAAGTGGTAGTCTCTGAGCAGCAGCTGCACACCAACCTGAAAACAACCGATCACAATCAGTACTTGAAGCCATACCAAGCAAAAGAAGGTACAGTTAAAATTGATAACTTGAACCTCTGAACTTGGAATACCTACCAAAGTAATTTTTTTCAAGTCCCTGCGGAGTCCCTTGGAAAAAATGTACTATAACATTCCTACCTCGAAGGCTTTCCCCCCTAAACCCCCACACAACTCGAATTTTCTGGAGGCTTTTTGGATATCATTTTACCGGAGCAGGAAAGAGAAAAGCACCAAAAATTAATCTTGAGGTGTTTTGGAAGGAAATGAAGGACTAATTGGGCAAATAAACCCTCCCCTCTCAGTTCGGCATCCTGTTAACTCATTCAAGAAGCAATTTAAAGCCCAGAATATCACCAATTACAATTTCCAAAAGTTATTTTCTTTTTCTTTCTCTTAAAAAAAAATGTTCGTTCCCCAACTCGAATTTTTTGCTGGTCCCTTGAAGTTCGACTTGGTGAGGCACCACTATTTTAGGTGCGTATCATTTCTACCGCTGAATCTTGCTATCTTCACTGACAAGACAAGCCTCACTGGGATCACTGGCTGACACATAAAATATGACAGACGCATTCAAATCATAAGGGAGGGATATTCCCTCATCGAATATTTCAAGATACAAATCTATATGAAGCGGTCACTCAGCGGATAAGACTTCATCTGGTTTTCTTTTTGATGATCAACATTGTCGTTCTGTTTCAGGAACAGACGCAATTCCATCGAATATTCACACAACTAATTGGGCAAATAAACCATAATGCATCCAAAGGCATTCAACTAAAATCACTGGAGATGTTCAATCATTCAAATTATTTCCAGACCCCTGAACACCAGGTTTCCACGTGATCTGGAAACACAGTGACAACTGCTTCGTGAAGAGGCTTGAGTTCCCCCTCTTTGAAACATGAAGAATAACACGAACATTCAGGAAAGGAGAATTATGTAAAATATATGCATCGCTTTTATCTGCTCAGGTGATCATGATACCCCTCTTACTGGATAAAAAAAAAAACGAGGAATCGACGAAGTCAAGCATCGTAGGCAAAATAAATAAATACAGTTGGGTCCTCTCGATGTCGATTTTCCTAGACCCTGTCTGAATCCCCATGAGAACGAAATACAGTATAATAAACGTTCCCGTCTCACATTTACGGAGGTTTTTGGGGTAATATTTCGGTGACTGAGGAAAGAGAAAGGCAAGAAAAATATGACTTGATGCTGTTATAAAGGTAGTGAGTGACGAATTGGTCAAAATGACCCTGTGCCTCTTAAGTTAAGCATCTTGTCAACTGATTTATTCCGCAGTTTAAGGCCGAAAAGGTGACCAATTTCAATTTTCCGTCATTTAATTTTTAACTCTTGCAAAAAAAACGGCATTTTCCCAAACCTCTCCGAGTCAATTTGTTTTGCAGATCCATTCAAGATTGACTTGAAGAGGTCCAACGGTAATAATAAGAGAAGCTCATCAAAAAAGCTCTGCTGATAAATCCTACATCGGATTCAAAACGTATCCCATACCTTGACGCAGAAGGCACGCAGAAGTGAGACCTTGGCAAATCCGTATTTATCCACAGCACTGTCCACCGAGTCAGCCTGGAGCTCGAAGGCATAGCAGGCCTTCATATCCTGCTTCAGACGCAACCACAGGCTCTTCGGAGTGAGCTGGACCCAGTCTGATGCAGCGGCTCCAGGTTCAGAAAGTTGATTTTTGCGCAAGCGGTTTCGACGCTTTTTCGCATTCCGGGTTTGCAATTCTTCATCGCCGTAGGGTGTATGCGGGGTAGGGCACGAGGACAGCAAACAATTCAGAAACAGGCTGATGGCACTCGACAGAGACATCATCTCCACTCCCTGATGAAAATGATACCACTCAGTCTCTTAAAGTGGCGAAAAGTGGTCAAAATCAGTCTCACCTGCATGTAGGGAGCGTAGATGTGCTTGGCAGACCTGCTTATCATCTCAGTCACAGCAATATTGTGCACATACTTGAGCTGGGGTTCTTCAGCCAATTTCGCGGCAATCTTCCCCAAATACCTGACATTGATACCCCTGTTATGCAGGGCTTCAACGAGAGTAAACCCATCTGATGGCGACAGGGTGTGTTCCAGACACTCCCTCACCTGGATTTGGAAAAAATGAATTCACACCAACGACACAAGGCAATGATCTTCTCTACACAATAACCTCTCTTGCGGATATGTTACATAAAGCACTGGAAGAATGAATAAATGATACAGGAGGCTTTGGTCTGAAAAACGATGGCAACAACCCCCAGAACAGATACACTTCAGCAATTTTCAAGAAAACGATCGTTGTATGGACGTGGTACACCACCTATTAATGCACGAAGAATAAGTTTCCTGCATTCTTCAGGAGTCCACCAGTGGAAAGGCTCTCTGGAATCAGCACAGCTTCTAATGTGGCTCAAACTAAATACTGTAGCAAGTGTTAATGCCAAAAGATTATTTTTTTATGCTTATGGCTGCTGATTTTTCTTACAGGAATCTTGACCCAAGGAATGTGGGAATTTCTCCCCACAGCCCAGCTAATTGGTACAAGACTAAGTTAACCCCACACAAAAATAAGAGGAGACCAATCTAACAAGGGACTACAGTAGACAGTTGGGTTTATTGATCCTCCTGACCTTAGCCAAAAGGTGAACGAATTTTCGGGGTCTAATAAAATTTGAAACGATCTGAAAAGAATGGAGTACAGTAATTTCTTATAACACTTCGAACTTTCTTCGAATTTCAGGAAAATAAGTAAAAAGCATTGGGAGAAAAAAAAACTCTGCCACTACACTGAAAAATGAACGAAATTTCCAGATCACCCCCAACATAGGCGAATTTTCTTCAGACGACATGCTGGCCTAAAATTCGGCTAAAAATTATAAAGAAGGAAATGAAATAGTTTGATCCAGATTAGAGGCCTTTCGGACATCTGACACCCCTTGTATTCAGAATTCAACAACTGTTACATCCCATTGAACTTCACAACACTTCAAAAATATTACTGTACGGTATAAAAGCTAGGCGAAAAAATCAATCTCCTGAACAATATTGCAGGTATCCAAGGATATACGAAGGTACATGAAATCTAATAGCGGTGGGATTTCACAGTCCTCGATAACACACACACACCCTACAACCGATCAAGGAGAAAAGGAAAAATATCTGGATTAGTTGCATATTTCTACTTACGAAGCCAGGAATTTGGTTCTCGACCAAGAACGCAGCGGCATCTTTCACTAACCGCCTCTGCTTCGCCAAGGCAGCTTTGTCAGCATGCTGCACCCCAGGGGAGTACACGTCGGGGTTGAAACGTATGTCGAACTCAAATTGCTTCAGGCTTCCAACTACTTCAGCAGCCTTCCTCACGATCTCTTTGGTAGTCTCTACAACTACAACGGGTTTTTTAAAGAAAAATTCTTGCATTTAAAAACCAGTTTCTGCATACCGGGTTTGTCACGCTTTCCCAACTCGTCAGTGATGCTTTCCACGAACTTCTTGTCCTCGTCAGACACTGTCTCTTTCTTCTCGTCATCGTCCTCTTCTACTTTTGCTTCCACGGGCTCTTCGTTCGTGGCTTCCTCTTCGGCCCTCAGCTCCCTTTTCAAGCCCAATTGCTGCAGATGCACTGCAGCGTACTTGATGAAAGTCACATACCTCGTCCTGTAAATACAAAATTTTCGAGATATTTGCAACTAAACTTCAAACGATGTCTCGGAAATCCGTTTTCTCCACTAGTTCAAAATTGCAACTGCATCATGTCATAACTAGTTCGGTTAAATCTGGGTTACAATAAGTCACAGCAGGCAGGCTGTTTTCAAGTAGGTACGTTCAGTATAAGTTGTTTCTGGTCATGAGAAAGGTCGGAAGACAAGATTTGGAGGAAAAACTCACTCGACAAATGCTTCGATCAGCTCATGGCGCAGGGACGCGAGCTTGTGGGGCAGCTCAATCGGAAATCCCATGGCTTTCATGGACTCGTCTGGTTCATCGTCTTCCACTGTGAACGAAATTAACTTCATAGACATGGCTACTACACAACCACAGAACCACGGATTTATTGCGAATACAGTACTGTATTACGTTTTTAACAAAAATATCAAACAGAATTTCGTACGAGGTCCCGAATCATTCTTTCGCAATTTTCCGGTATTTCGTCACAAAAATTACAACGCAGGAAAGACGCCAACGACCGAAACTGTTGAACGAGTCGGAAAAGTTAATGAAAAAAATTCTGGGAGCAGGAAAAACTTACATTACAATACTGTACTGCACATTGGTGTCAAAAATTCTACTCCGAACCCCATGAACCCCCAAATACGAATGTGGCAACGTTTACGCACAAAAAAGGTCCCCGTAGCAAATAAGACTTCGGATGACGTCACCATTGAATTGAAATTTGATATGCAACTCTCGGTGACACACCTACTCTTCAAACAATTCATCACGATCGACGTATTTTTCACGGGTTCCACGAATTTCTTACTGCACAGTTATGTTTCCGACATAGTTTCTTGGTTATCTACCGTGCGTCAAATTGATTTACTGAACCAACAGTGGGTCCTCGCATAACGAAACAAATCCGTTCCCGGGCGCATTTCGTCAAGCGAAACGCGATTTCCCGTCAGATTGCACTTCAAATTCTTAATTCGCTCCAGACATTAAAAAAGTCCAAAATAAACAATTGAAACTGGATGTTTTACCCCGAGTTTTTTAGTGTAACATCGTTAATTTTAAAATTCATCAGTACAGTATTGAAGTAACTTTGTGCTCTGACCGCATTGAATTTTAAAAAGCGTTGGAGGCAAGAAGAGGCAAAAGTATACCTTTTTTTCCTCAAGTTTAATTCCGAAGTTTCAGCTGAAAACGTTGAAATTTGTGCGAAAATTCTTTACTGTACGGGTCTTCCGTTACGCGGGGACCCACTGTACTGACAGAAAAACAGTACTCACAGACAAGGAAGTTGACGTCTGCAGGAAAGGTCCTCAAAAGATCCAAAATGTAGTGTCTGCCGTCATTCCCCACTATCCCTTTGCATTCCACGGATGAGAACAGTTCAAATTCATCCCCAGCACTGTTCAAAACTTTATGGGGAAGTATCTTCAACTGGGCAGCTGCTTTCTTGAGCTAAAGCGCGCGAGAAATACGAGCAACGTATACACTTGCACGCATCAACTAAGAACAACTACGCACCAGTTCAACATATTTGTCGTTGGTGACAACAGTCTTGCCGAAGTCAATGGACCCATAAATGACACTCTGCTCCTGCTCCCTCTCGAGGATTCCAGGGATGATTGACTGCGCGGTGACCCGGTAACCGCGATAGTCAACAACAACAGTTCCCAAAGTGTACAGCCCTTCCACATCAACAGCACTGTATACCCTGACTCCAACCAAGTCACAGCCCTGAAAAGCATGGATTCCCATGAAGAAAAGGTTCGTCCACATTGAAGCTATTCCGGAGTACATTACTTCTGAATTTAGTCCACTCAAATCACACCAAGGTAAAAAAATAAAAATATACATACAGTATATATATACAGTATACAGTATATATATATACAGTATATATATATATATTCGTTTCGACAATTTAAGGCCATTTTGCGTTAAAATAATCAACTTCGACGTTGGATTAGGTTTGTTCGATATTTGAGTCATCAGGTGTGAGATAAGATTCGGCTACTTAAAAATTATTGTGTTTACTCAAGTATGAGGCTCTCTCGAGTAAAATACGCAAACCAAACTTTTAACCACACAATTTTGATGAAATCATATGAATTTCAACAATGATTTTGACCGTTTGATAGATAATGTCAAAAAATTCCCACCATGACAGTGTGACGCGTATCTAAATTTTTTCAAACGGTATGAAAGTTGTTTCCCTGCCTTTGACGTGCACCCCCATTTTATCCTATCAATTCCAAAAGGGATAAGATGTGCGCGTGTGTAGTCGGATTGTCACATTTCAGCATAAAATCCATACAAAATCATAAATTCAAAATCCTGATAGGAATATTTCACAAGGAAATACGAGCAATGTCAACACTAATCTACAAGGTCATCCATAAATGTGACTTACGGGTGCAACATGTGCAGCCGCATCACCTCCGAGCTCCCTATAATGATCCCTCACATCAAAACCAAGTGAGAAAAAGATGTTGTTCCAAATGAACATGTGCATCTTCGGGTCTTCGCCGGGATTAATGGCCATCACATTCCCATCAACAACTGCCATCGCACCCCTAGTCGCCGCTCCAACGAAGTCACTGTGCACCTAAGAGGAGCATGAAAATTTAATAAAATCAGTACAAATCACGGAGAAGACGAACAGACAGTTGCTTAAAATTTAAAGAAGATAAACTTAAAATCTTGTGCACGCATACAGTCGAAAACTTCCAGAAGACTAACCTTGAAGATGGCTCTCTCCCTGAGCAGTCTGTCCGGCAAGGCTTTTCTTGGTAGCTCCCTAGTGGTTTGCAGCTCTTCATTCCAGTCCCTAGTTTGTCCTGGTATGTGCTCCTCATAACCGAGCTTCGAGGAAAAGGCTACGAAGATGAAAAAAAAAAGGTCAAAATAAGTCGAACAATTGGGGGAAAAAAATTCGGACAGAACGAAACATTCTGATGGAACTTGCCATCTTCAGCGCGGAGTGCATCAATCGAGTGTGGCACATGTGGCGCTACCCAAGTGTAAACCTGGTAAGGAGTCGCAACCCGCTCAAACGGGTGCCTCTGAGTGCGCTTCTTCTGCAGAAGTCCAAAGTTACGCTTGAAACCAGGACTTATTTGCTGCAGGAGCTCAATAAGAGAGTGAGCCAGATGATTTGGACTCGCAGCTTTCGGACAAAACTCGTCGTCAGTCGACTGGTTCACGAAAAATCCCCGAGTCGATGCCGTGATATGGAATCGTTTATCCTCCAGGGTCACCACGAAGACATACAGCAAATCCCCATGCAGTTTTCTCGGTCCTGGCGGCGGGTTCCAACCGGAAGTCGTCAGCACCTTGGGAGAAAAATGAATAAATTTGAGGCAATGAAACCGCAGACTTCCTTCAGCAGCAGTGCTCAGCAATTCAAAAATGTGACCAAGAAGTTTCTGTAAAACGAGATCAACTCAATTGAGAAAGGTATTTTTCACGGATACATGAATAGCCAGAACACTGGTCTAGAGCAATTAACCCCAAGACTGACTCGAAATGTGCCTCCTATCACTTGAGGGACACTTTTTTGTACATCTATAACACAGTCGAAAAATGAGAAAAGGCAACATATCACTGCTTGCCAGATATAGAAGCAACGTTTGTTGCCTCCATGTGCAACAGAACCAGCCCCGTAATCCTTTTTTCTGCAGGGCTTGTGAGCCTCGCCAAAACCTTGTTTGGCAAAGCTCACTAAGCCTTGAGGCCAAAGAAATGGTCATCAATTCTCAACTTTTTATCTTAGAGGCCGATTGTGTGTCATGAAGAAATCAGTAGATTTCTCCCTGACCCAAGGGGATCCCCCAGCTGAGAAAAACCTTTATCCTTCTTGGGAAAAGTTGCCAGGTGCTCAAGTGAGCACTCGACACTAAATTAATGCTGCATTCATCAGGGCTAACCGACTGGAATACAAGTCAGTCTTTTCAAAACAGTCAAGACAATTTAAAGCACTACGAAGGAACTGCTTCATAAAGAGAGGAGTCCTTCCAAATCTGAACTCTGATGGCTGAACCTTACCCAATTCATTTGGGACCCAATGAACCCGTGGCTCACATGAATGGTTCTGATCTCAGTGAGCCTAAAGCTTCTGACCCGTCGGCAAATTTCGCTTTCAGAGGAAAGAGGCGATAAGAGATACACACCTTCAAACATTGCGGAGCACGAGAATCCTTGCAAACAGGCAACAACGGCAAAATCGGAAGGTCCTTCACTCCAGGAAGTATAAACTCGGGTGGGGTACAATCCACACTCTCCAGTCTCCCCTTCTTTTTCTCAGCTACAATATACAATTTAAACGTCAGGTCACGTCAGACAAGGTACGAGGACTACGAGCAACGTCACAAACTCACCCTGAGTCACAGTGGACAGAAAGGAAAGCGAAGTACACTCCACACCAAGGTAGGCATCACAGGGATCCAAGCACTTCAACAAGTCACGGACATGCCTGACATGAATCCGCGCTTCACGAACTGTGTACGGCTCTTCAACCACCTAATAAACAAAATTTTGAGGACATGGCAGTTTGACAAATCAAAACCGGAGACAAACCTTGATAACAGAGCCTTCCTTCAACCCTTCGATCGACTTCAACTCGGCGAAGTTGTCCAAAGTCTGGGTGTTAAGCTGTAAGGAGAAACAAGTCCTATGGCACGTGTCTTCCCTGTCCATCAGCAACTGGTGGATCTCTTGCACCAGCTCCATGCTACTGACCTACAAGTAATACCAACGAAGCGCTCACAGCATAAGTCGATTCAGCAGTGCACGTAAAGCCAATACAAGCAATGATGAAAAACATACAGTGCAAAAATAGTACGAATAATCTAGCCCAATGGTCTGCAACCCGTGGTCCGCGGACTGGCACTATTTTGCATAAGTTTCTTGCCACTCCGCAGGAAATATTCTTCAGCATAATAAACTCAGAAAGGTAATACAAAAGTCTTTCATCTCTAGCTAAAATTCTGGGAAGTCATTCGCAGTTTAAAATATCTGATGAAAAATGAAAGGTGACTTTCCTCCTCCTACCACTATTTGAAGTGTTGTGATCAACACACTTCAAATTTTCAAAAGCTGAAATAAATGATTCAACTATCCATTCTAAGAAATCTTTCTTGAAGCCAGCTTTCTAATTTTTGAAGACATTCCACTAAAGCAGCTTCATACGTGTCTGGCTTAATTTTTGCAAAAAAAGAAGCGGTTGGAGAATTTTATGGCAGGTGATGTATTTGAGAATTTCAAGCTGGTCTGCAAAATTCTATGGAACGTAGCTGGTCTACAAAAAAATTGTATGGAAATTTGCTGGTTCGTAACGAATTTTATGGGAATTTGCTGGTCCACAGGCCCAAAAAGGTTGAGGAAAACTTATATTTTAGACAACCGGTCCTCACATTGTGCTCATTGCCTTTAAAGACTTTCATTATTTTTGAATGATCAATCTTCTGATGGGAACGGATGCATATCACCACGAGGATACCAATGAAGTCACCAACGCAACGAAAGTTATCAGAAAAAGGTTCCTTACCAATAACCCGCTCATTCAATCAAAAAGACCATCAAATGAACGAATGGATAACTCAAAATTCAAATATCTTCGAAGAAGGAAAATCAGAAGAAACACAGATGACGTCATAACTATCAACTAAAACGAAATTTTAGGCCCGAGTATAAAAATCTACCCGAGCTCGCTAATTATCTTTCTATTGAGATCACCTTCAATGTCGTGGTGCTAAAAGAGTCTTAATCTCACTAAATTATCTCATGCCTGAAACATACGCTTTCATCGCCAATATGTCCATTTTCAAGGTCATTTCCTAATTTGGTGGTAAAAGGGATGCGTTTTCTCCCGAATTTTTTTCGAATATACAGTGCTGTAATATCAGGTTCGCACTTCGAAACTCGGCAGTTCTAATTTTAATAGTCTTTAGCCATTGTTTCTACCCTTCCTCATAACAGACATTCGTATCTTCTGCTTTACCCTGAACTGCTACCCATTACAGCTGTTCTAGTGTTTTTTCGCAGTTCCAGTGCATTCGACGTTCACCATCAAATAATTGTCATCATTCTTCAATTAATCAATATCTACTGACAATTTTTTTCGATATTTAAGTCAAAATCCTACACGCTTGATCCCATTACAACTACAAACCTAAATCCGAAGTAAATATCCAGTAAATGCAAAAATGAACAATAATTACAGTAATCTCAAACTTGTCGGTCCCAGGGGCATCGATCTTGACGGTAAAACCAACTTCTGGTAGAAAAAACACATCCGAATCCTTTTCCTCTTCCTTCGTCTTCGTGCAGTCCGGGTCAGATTTCGTAGAACTGGCGTCACTTTCACTGGAGTCGCTTTTGTCCAAACCTGAATCAGCACCTGAACAATAAAAAGCAGAATTCGCTGAAAACATACAAAACAACAATAGCGACGTTAATTTGTTTTTGAAAATATAAGAAACATTCTCGATGAACCTTTCTGAGAACTGTATAATGTTTTACCATCACAGAACAATGCGTAATGACGGTAATCAAACGAATGTCGTCTGACGCAATTCATCCATCAGAAACCCAATGAATCTAAGTTCAGCGAGAACAGCAGTCGAAATCAACGTGGATGGAATTATGTTCCGATGAACAAGCTGACGTTTGAAGAGTTTTCCAAGAAAAGAAAAAAAACGATGATCCGTTTCAACGAAACGGCAGCAAACTTTTTGAAAGCAGCGAACATATCGAGGTCAATACACAAGGCTGATACTCCAGACAATCGCAAGTAACCACGAAGGGTCTGAACGCATTTCAGTTTCGACGAGGTCAACACACATCACGCTAAACTTACACCATGCACTGGAGTTTTTTGGAAAAATAACCACACCGAACTGTTGCTCAATGGAACACTCCAGAGGACAACTAATGCGCAACATATGTTACTTCGAATTCTAATGGGGAATCGGCAAGGAAATTAGCAAACATTTGCTAAATCTTTCCCAAGTCTCCTGCTGGGAAATTTTACAAAAATCCTCCACCAAAAGCAATCTGATCAATATGATATTTTACACATACAGTACTGTCATATCTAAAAACGATTTCTGATGCTTGACATTTTCTTGGTCATGTCATGGCCTGGGCTGTTAATTTTCCCCCAACTGAACATCATCAGAAGTACGATCACAACCATTGCCATAGTGATAGTGCAATATATTTTTTAGCCATTGCAATAGCGATTGAAATTGGGCATTCATTTCTTAAATGGTTGCAATTGTACTGTGCTTGCGAACAAGGTAAAACGCGTGTACTGTTCGGTGATCACAATCACAACCAGTACCTAATAGCTGAAGCACGTTATAAATTCTTCTTTGACAATGTTGCATTTTTTTTATAAGAAATCAACACGAAGTGTTCAACTTCGTTCACTGACTGTTCAACTAAAATGCAACGCAAGATGCAATTTTGATTTTTTAAAGCTTCAACCGCAGACTGGCTGACACAAAAGAAAGATTTTTATAGCAATTTTTGAGATGCTAATTCTATCGGCTGGAAGAAGGTTGAGCATTCATTAGTGGAATAATCTCCGACAAAGTAGATTTTCCTGTATTTATATTTTCAATTAATTGATTCCTTCACACGGGGATATTTTTTCTACTATTGTATATCAAAGCAAATATTCTTCCATATGATGCAAAATTAATGTTAACATGATAGTGTATCTTTTTGGTACTTGTAGACACAGTAATGGGATTGCCTTTTAAGTTAACTTGGTAAATCGGAAAATTATTAGTGATTACAACGAATCTAAAAGGCACATTTTGGAACTAGTGCAGATAAGTGGGAATACCACGGCAATTGCGATTGGCGGGAAATACGGTACATCGCGATTGGGATATCACAACATTGTGGACTTGGAATATTGATAGTGACTGCGTAATTAAATTTTTTATTGCGATCAACAACCCTGAATCGACTGACAATCGAAGCAGTTGACCTACGAACTACAGTAATACTGTACACGCATGCTCTGGTACTGAGATGGACTGCTTAAATCATAAACCAGTAGGAATAATGGAATTATTGGTTCGATACGGTGGGTTGAACAGTTCATATCGCACAGCGAAGCAATTGACTCTTATCTTGAGTAAACCTTTGCGATGTTCTTTCCGGCTTTCAAAACGGGAATGAACGAGGTCTAAATTCGAAATTTCCTAGACGACAATAGACAACGTCTACGACATCCTCACCTCACAAAGATACACAAAATCTTGCGTACAGCTGACCTGACATTCAAAAGAAGAACACGACAATCAGAGTCGAACAAATCTTGGTTGGTACTCGTTATAACTGCCCTTGCAAAACTTATGCATTCATGTGACCATGTGCCAAAGCACACACAGCACGAAGTGGAAACTTCGAGCTTGGTTCGTTCGGATTCAGATGTTACGTAACGATTGTTTTCTTGCGCAGCAACGGAGAGGGAAAATATTCTAGTACGAGAGGGGACAGATCTGAAGTACGGTATTCCAACAACGAAGAACCGAAAATCGCAGGAAGAAATACCAACACATCGATTGCACTTGGTTGATGGCTTTTCTCGTACACCTATTTGGCAACCTAACGCTCCCGTCACGGATCACCCCAATCCGTGTCCTCCCTTCACCCGCTTCCAACAGAATTATTTCTTCTCATTTTTACTACCGACATCAGACTGTCGAGATAGGGCTCGGAAATGCTCTATTTTTTCAATAAGATATTCAAGCTTCACTTCGCGGCAATATTCTTTAGTTTCTGCTCAAAATGTTCAAGAAAACGCGCTGATAAAATCGTTCCTACTTCGATGTCTCAGTGAGTCAGCACGATTACAATGGAACGAAGGATCAAGGAAAGGCAAATAGGAAATCAAATCTGGGAGAACAATTGCAGTGTCTTCAAGATCCGGGCAATTCATTTCTGAAGAAAACGATGAGCAAGAATAGTTCAAAAAGCGTCGACGTCATTGTTCAAGAAAAATCGGAAGAAAAATTAAAATATAAATTTTGAAATTTATGAATAAATACACTTTTTTCGCATTGCAAAGACTTCGAAGATCTCATGCTGTAGTTCAGCTTCGAACTCGAAGACTCAATTTCCATTTCAGGTGATAATTCCGAAGTATCCGAACTTCCATCTTCTAAATCTAAAGCAACAAAGAATGCCCCATGATTGCTATCCAGAGATGTCGAGACAAAAGGAACAATAGGAAACGGCAAGTTGCTAGAAAAAATTATCAGAATATCTTGACTTTGAAGCCACAAGAACTGGAAAAGTATGTTACATAAATTATCGAACATAGCTCGTCTCTCACATACGAATCCAAATAATGAGAACCGAGGAACAGAATCTTTCATAAACTTGGGCGTAACTCACCAGAAGCTCCGTTGGTCTTCATCGGCAACCTCTCCGCAGGAGGGTCTTCATCTTCATTCACCATCTTCACATCTTCGATCTTCCCCATAACGAAAAAAAAGTCGTCGCGGTTCGTCGCCACGGAAAACCGAAAGAAAAAAACACCAACACACAAATTTCTCCCTGCCTCACAAAAAACACGAAAAATTCAAATGGCTTATCGAAACGCATCTGACCCCAACATTTGCATCTCTCTCTCGAGTGATAAGAACAAAAAACCTGCAGAATCACAGTCCAAAGTCCGAGGGAGGGGGGGCACAAACGTCAGAGTCCCAGTTTACCTGCGGATGAGCAGCACGAGAGTATATAGCAAGCATCATTCACAGGGACGAAGCGAAAAGGCCAGGGGCGCGCGCGGGTCTCGAGAACGCGATCTCGTCGCCGGCCGGCACGGTGCCAACTGCTCAGCTGCGGTGGGGAAGGAGCCATTTTTACCCCGTGGTCTCGTGACCGGGATGCCAACAGCGTCAGCCCGCGAGCGCTAAGACTACGAGCTTCGCTGGCCACCCGGTCGGTGTCAGCACACTCCGCACGGCCGGCTACACCCGCCCCCACCACCACGACGACGACACCAGCGCCACATCCACATGATTCTGCCAATACCTCCTGGCGCTCATATGGCACTCAGATGGCGTATCAAGGGGCTCGGAACAACGCACTCCTCCCAACTACTTGGAGGGGTAGAAATAATTATCCGAGCTTCGGTTCTGAGGCATGCCCAAGTAATGACTCTCACTCAGAATTAAATGCACTTCGAAATTTCAGGGGAATGCCAGTATGACAGTGTGGTTATACTGTATCGATATCAGATGTGATAGAAAGGATAAATACAACCTTACAATGCTAAATCAAACGGTCCACCAGACCATGACACAGCGTTTGGATATCTGAGTAAAGACGCACAGATAAACAAGGTACTGTACTCTGTAACCTCAAAGTCAACACTTGCAGCAGATTCGAAATTTCCTTTCTCAAAGAAAGGGAAGTGAGAAAATAGTCCATCAATAAGTTCAATCAATCATAAAATTCTTTTACATGCTTTTCTGCTTATTCGGGCATCACGGCAAACGATTCCCGGAGACATTCAATAGCAGCTAAACCTTACAAAAAGCACTAGAATATCATTCTCAAGTATGGACAAAGCAAGAATATGAAATGGGTGAAAAGCTTGGCTGCCTTTTTCCTGCTTTTCATGGAGTGAGCATACCCAGGCCGGACATTTCCTGTTGGTGACGAAGAACCACAATCAATAGTTTCATCTCACATTGGATCACCTGAAGATTCTGAAGTTCTCATGCATTTTGAGCACTACATTGTACAGTGCAATAGTATCTTCACAACAATCTTGTTGGAACGAAAAAACGCTGACAAAAAAAGTAATCTTTTAGGCCCCTGCCCAATAGCCGCAATCTTGAATGAGTTACTTCATCACACATTTTTCGTTAAAACGAAATCAATTTCCTGATCCCAACGGCTTCGGTGTAACGAGATTTTTATGTATACATTATTTCACTTCGCGCAGGAATCATACAACCCTCCCATTTATTAATTCCACTACAATAGAACTGGTATGAGGCTACAGACAAACATCCACGCCACTTTTGGTTTCCTTCGGTCTTCCATACCCATGAAGCCATTTGACTAAGCGTAGTCAGCACTTCGGAATTCATGAAGTTTGTGAAGCTTCATGAGACGGTAGGCTGTTCAGGAATTCGCCTGGTAAACTAAATATGCATCGTGCGCCAGTATAAGGGTCCGCATACTACTACTGACGGCGGAATATATTGTACTGTACCACAATTCAGAACCTTCGCCGAGAACCGCACCTTAAGCGCATAGTAAACTACCAGTCATTTGTTCTTCACAGCGTGACTAAAATCTCCCATCAAACAACAGTAATGAATAAGGATAATCTTGAAGTAGGGTTCTTCTTTGCTGTAGCTGTCCCATGGGCTTCCGAACTTCCGTGAATTGCCCACGAAGATGGGCATGGATCACGTGTAAGGTAATGTTAGGTATGACTTGAGAGTTAGACGAAGTTAAGTTACTTCAGGGTTCGGTACAATTACTTGGACAAAAGGCTGGGTTAATTACACAGGTAGATTCTCCATACAACACGATTTTGTCAACAACTTTCTCTTCATAACGATTTTCGTTTGGTACCATAGGAGGGGTTCTCAATAAAGAAGTTTTTTCTTGCCTCTTGAAATTCGTTGTAGAGTCAATCCGCATTTGAACGGCGAAGCGTAAGAAACTGATAAGCAGTTTTGAAAGCAAACATGACAAAAACTGGAACACCTACTTTTCAAGGCATTTCTCCACGCAAGACGAAAAGTGTAATTCGACACTTTTTACAGGAATCCCCAAGTCCCCCGGTTCCTTCTCGGAGCAGCGAAACAATGGAGCAAAAATGGAATATCGAGAAGCAGGGGAGAAGGGTGACGTTTTTGGGGTTCAAAATACTGTAGTAGTTACACTAACTAGTATCCCCAGGGGTGAAAATCGTAACGTTCACTTCGCGAACACATGCGACACAAACGCATACAAAACAACCCCCCGAGGGTAACAAGAAGCTGTTGACTCGGAAGTTTCCGGCGGTAACTAATCACGGAAAAAGAAATAAAAGATGGTTACTTGACGAGCGACATCCTCTAAGCTGCCGAACACTAATGAACTTCCGTGGGTTCGGAAAATATCGGGTACCGCGAGAGCAGAAGGGCGCTCGTTCTTCGATTCTGGCAGAGCCTCCTCAGATTCGAAGAATAATAGTCGATTTGACCCCCATCATCGGAACAACTGCGTCATGAATCAAAACCCAGAACATTCGAGGGAACAAAATTCGCAGTAACACGTAACTTTCCCAAGACACTGTACAGTACATCAATACAGTACATAATACTGTACGTTGCTTGCTCTAGAGTTAGACAAAGAAGTTGAAAGAATCTATTGCAACCTTGACGATTTTTCTTTGCTGAAGTTACTCAATCAGTGCTTCGGTATCAAGGCAAACATACGTCAACCTAATTACAAGATTCGTTTCGGTTAGCCAAGACACATACAGGTGGACTCTCCCTACAACGATTTTCTCCATATAACGAATTTTCCCGCGTCCAATAGGATTCTCTCGCCATCCTTTAAGTTTAAGGGTTCTCTACAACGAATGCTATTCGAGTCCCTTGAATTTCGCAGTTGAAAGAGTCCACCTGCATTAGGCCAATTGACTTTGGGAGCCAGGTGGAATTAAATGTGGATTTGGTTCAATGTTTCATAGGGCATTGTATTGTATAGACTATAGGTTAGGGTATAGTTACGTAACATGGGTGGGGTATTCGTTATTGTGACACCTTTTGAAAAATGCGGAGTGCGGTTCCTTGCGAGAGGTGTAGGGCTTAGTCTTTCTAGTGTCACTTGTGATGTTCGACTAGGCATCAGAAAAAATTATTCACTAATATGAGGGGGACAGTCGAAAAAACATAACCTGAAATAAATTAGGAACGAATTCTTTAAATTAAATGGCGACTCGGATCAAGCCACTTCAGCAACGTCACCACTGATCGATGCCCGCAGAAACTTCAGAGAAAACCTTCAAATTCTTCACCGCAACGATATGAATACCATTTTTGGTCAGCGAAATAATCCCGGAAGCACACTGCATATTCTGAACTTCGGTACTGATAACTGAACTTGGTTCACGCCTCAAACTCACAAGATACCCTTCAAGAAGTTTTCCTGAGCCGCTCAAAAAAAAGTGAGAAAATTTGCATTGACTTCGGAGACATCGGAACTCCATTGCATTTGCCGTTGTCGGGAGTAACCGAATTTTTTTTTTATAGAGAATTTCCTTTAGATGTAGCATGCATGCATGCAACGGAGAATACTCGTTAATGAAATCTCAGAACGCTGAAGTTACGCTGCATAATGATGAACGAACGAGGAAATGTTATGGCTTCCACCAAAAAAAATCGAAGAAAAAATGAGCACTTATAAGGCTTCACAGGAGCCAACTTCAGAAGCACTTCAGGCTCAACCAGGCCCCAGATAAAAAGCATATTTATCAAGTATCCTGAATTTTAACGGCGTTCTAGGTTCTAGCATCATCACAATAGAGCACCCTGGAAACACGAAACCAATCCAAACATCCCCGAATACTTGGAAAATTCACTACGGATGGTAGTTTTCAATGCATGAAAAATTAAGGTCGACAACAAAAGAGAGGATAAATGAAATTTATTAGATTTATTCATTTACAGTAAAGTATTGCACACGAGTTTCTGTTCGATTTATATGACATTTATTGATGAAGGGCTTAATGCTACAATATAATACAGTATTCTGAATATTTCTCGATAATGTATCAAAATTCGAAGAGCTGTTACAATAAAATATCTGATTCAACTAATATCCACGAATAAGAGATTAATTACGGTAATCATAACAAGCAGACTTGCACGTCAAGTGGGACATGCATTATGCACCCGAAAAAATAATTCATCTCCGAGCGGTTACCATTACAGTTAAAATCACGTTCACAACAACGGCATTTACGTCTACCGTATCACTTCCGAGTATCACTAACCAAGGAACTGAGAAGCAACCAGGGATTTGAGAGCAACTGAGGGGCACGAATCAAGCAACGAGTTCCAGGAAACGCGGAATGCAGTTGCGCAAGAAGTTAAATTCTTGAACAAATAGCACCCACCACGGCACCAGCGACGGGAAAAAATAAATAATCTCAGAGCGTACCCACCGATGCACATAATATTCCTCTTATGTGACACTGAAGCTGCGTAGAGGGAAAGACGACGTCGTTCGTGTGCGTGCCTGCGCCCAATGCGTGCACCAAACACGGCTCAAGGAATATTCAAAACGATCTCCGTTATTCAACAAGCGCGGCGTAAGACAGCCATGCGCGAACATACCCCCCTTTCTCACAGACAACGTGGCACACCCGGAGAGATACTGACACTAGGACAGGCGTACAGAAAAGATGCGCCCCCACCAACCTCAGCTGTTCGCTACGAACTGATCCTACGCTGCCTCCGACCCTCTCGCTTCACAGCTTCGGACCTCGCAGCGTTGTCAGGTGGGTCCTTAGCGTACCGCCGTTGAGATACTGTAGCACCCTTACTTTAATGTAGAATAGGAGTGAGCGCATAGCCATCGACTAGATACAGTAGAGCTATTCACAACCCGGAATAGTGCCTCTGTTCGAATAGTCAAATGGCACGATTAATCCAGGACAAATGAAGATCGTTTTATTGTACATTAATACAGTATATGCTTGCCCAGGAATGTATGAGAATGTAGTACATACGTCTACACCTCTGAATTAGTGTACATTGTACAACATTAGTCTGGATAGTTCATTCCTTCTCAGATTCATGGTAAGAATTCCAGCATTAAAAATAAACTCATAAAAGAACTACACACAGTATTGCATTCCAATTGAAGAACATCAAATGCACCAACCCTTCCAAAGGATTAAACTAACCTCAAGTAAGACTTTCGAACTACCGTACTGAGTAATCTTTCACTAATTCTTCACAGAATCAACACCTATCACCCAGAAATCCTAACCCTAACAGCAGCGTCAACGAAGAAAAAATGGAGGATTCTTGCGATTTGCATCATTTCCAAGAGCAGGAGCGTGTCTTGAAGTACGTCAGACTCGGTAATTTAAGAAATAATGCGGAACATCGACAAATAATGAACTTACAGACTGAAACCGAACAAATTTCGGATATGAACTATCAAATGCAGTACTGCAACAAAAGAAACAAATTCGTCCCTCAACATCGCGCTACAAGGATCGTCATCGCGTAACGCGTTTCAGGGTAACGCGTTTACCTGAAAAACCCACATTCGTCATCACAGCACTGAATCAATGCCAGAAAGCAAAGGCCTCATATATAGGTGTGATAAGCGTAACGGGAGAATACATGAAAAACGCTGGCAGAGGTGAAAATCTTCGGGGCACACGAAAAGGGGTACTCAGCATTTCAAATACTAAGAACCGCGCACAGCTTTAAGCACGAAGACCACTCCCATGATCATTCATAAGACGATTAAGGATTCAATACCTCTCAGCCGCAGAGAATGCACTAAGTAAAACAGTTTCCGTAAGTACATACGAATATTATCTGCGTGATATTTACATCGATGGTTTCAATACGTTATAGTACTGTACTGGGCACTAAAGCCGCTTCCACCTGACAACCTTGCCGACCGAGCCTCCAGGCTCCAAGACGCCGGTTAGCAACAAACTGGACTTCATTCCGGCGAAAGATGTCCTGCGGCACCGCAATGGTAAATAATTCTTTCATATGCACACTGAAATTCTAGCTGAGGAAAACTTGCTTCGAAAAATTTCACACCGCGTGCCAGAGCGGAAATCTCTCCTGAATCACGTTCCTATGCCAAGTTTCCGAAGGATTCTCATGCCTTCAGACAGAGCATCAATACTGACAGTTGTCTCGTGAAAGGAACTCACTTACTTGAAAGTATGACACTATACGCTCACCAGGTGACACTCGAGAAGATCATTCCGCTATTCGCACCTTTGAATCACGACCACACCACAACTCCTAATACCACTTTCTCTTCCAAGCGTAGCACTGTAAATGCAACACAGTTTCAGGAAAAAGACCGCGAATGACACTCTTACGCCCTTCGAAACAGTGTGTAAGGCAGGGTGAGACTGGACTACTGTACCCGAAGTCACCCAGCACCTCAGCCAGTATCCAAAACAAAGCTTTAGCCAAGTATTTCAAGCAAAAGCCATGTCCTGGTACCAGCTGAAGCCCCAGATATTTGATTAAACAAAAGTAACCAAAAGAACGCATAAGGATGAACTGAAATTTCAAGCAACCTCGCCAACAGGATCCGAAAACACCTCGAAAGTTCATCCGGAAGAAATAAAATCCACAACCGAAACCTTCACCGGTGACCAATAACCACAAGCAAACACGGTGAAACCATCAAGAATTGTCTTGGTTAACCATGCAATGAACTGTCACGTTTATCAATTTTTCTGTGAACATCGCACAAAAATCAACAGCGAGGGGTAAGAACCTTTCACCCCAGCGTAAGGAATTTCAAATTCAAATCTCACCGTTGGGTCAATCCAAGATTATGATGTTCCCTCACCATGGCAGATCACTTTTCTACAGTATGAAAAACGAGTTCAAGCAGACTGAATGACCTCCATCCAAACCCAACACCGGTTTCTCTGAAAAATTATGTTCATGATCAGCGGAAGATAGTACAAGGTGAAGGTCGAAAACTGTATTTTCATGGTTTCATCTCATTTCCACCGACAGCACACAAAATGTCAACATATTTTCGATTAAATTTTTCCTGTCCCGTGTTTTGCGATTGAATAAGGACTTGGGATACTTTTTTTTATAAAATACGCAAAAAGACTCATCAGGTTATGTTCAATATTACCTGACATATACTTGGCCAAGATAGATAAACATTCCAGTCTGATCCTAAAAGCTGAAACTACAGTATAAAATTACGATGTCCAAGGATGCGAGGAATTGAAATTAAAATTAATCTTCCAGCTCAAATTCAGCTTCTACAGCATTTACAAATTTTTCCCAGGTTCCAAAAGAAATACAATTTACTGGCGCATCTCGCTCAGAAACGTAGCAACATTCAAATGAACACGCAGAACTGCGATACCATGAAGTGAAAGCATTAAAATTTTCTGATTGTTCGGAAATGCACCGTTCTGGAACATTTTCATGGATTCTTCATATAATTATTGTACGAAAAACAAACTTTAACGTTCCAGAGAAAGGTTTGTACAGGTGGAATCTCTCCACAACAAACTTCAAGGGACAAGGAAAACACCAGTGTAGAGAACCCATATTACATGGGGAGGATCCCTTTTCGTATGGGATAAAAAATAATTCATTACGAAGTACGGAGAAAATTGTTGCTGGCAAGATCATAGTAGTCTGTACCTGCATTTATATCTTGTTTCGGATAATTAAATTGAAAAAAACTACTTTAATGTCACCTACTTCAGCTAAACAACTCACCTGAAACCTGCCAACCGAAGGCAGAAAGGCTGCCACGTTCTTCAACAGCGTTTCAGGGAACCTGCGTCGGTAAAAACGAGCTTACCACACTTCACTGGGCATAACTCATCAACCGACCTTCTCGTTGGGGATTTCACCCTTAATAGATCGAACGGCAACCAGGAAAATTGTCCACCACCACATATAAACCACGCACGGCAACACTTCTTCGCCATTTTGAGAACCTGTGTCGGAAAATGAGCTTACCCTCCAGGAAATGAGGTAGAAACTCACTGACCGACCTTTTCTTTCTTTAACATCAACTCCAACCAGCCTCTGAAACCAACCACAACCATTTAACCTGGAAAAACGGTTCCCAGAATGAAATCGCTGAAGAAATTCGATTTCCCTTAAGGAACAGCCACCAATAGAAAAAGAACTTTTTTACTCAACAGCACCAAGCACAGCATTCATCAACCACGGGATTTGTTCCTTCGGCGATAGTCTGTTAAACATGCTTTTCACCACTGGCACGACAACCCTGTTTTCTCCCTGCAACAACTCTAGTTTCAACGCTGCCACTCCTTGCAGTACCTCGACATTCCTGCACACCTCTGACTCCGGAATGAGACTCACTAAAACCCTAAAAAAGACAAGAACAAGAAACATCAACGAAGATCCCAGCGAAATCAATTCCTGCTTCACCGACTTCATCCCAGGCAATGCTGCATCCAACTTCATTATTCCCCCGCAGCTCACAGGAACATTTCCAGAGAGCAATATTAGATGATCTGCCAAAATAAGAAAGGGGTTGAATTCTTTTCAAGAAGTGCAACCTTGAAAATTAAGCAAGCTACACATCGTACGTAAAATACTGTATATGCTTTCTTTTGAATGAACAGGGCAGCTGCCAGAGCTTTCTTGTACGAAGTTTTAACCGTCTCAAGCAATCGTTGAACTGCTGAACTTTCAACTGGCAGAACATAGTGCAATTATTCGAGGACGACACACAAACATTATCGATACTGCTCAAAGCTACTCATGCCCAAGTGCACGAAAGCGATCTGATTATCCACGCTAGAGACTTTATATCTCCGTCTGGATACACAAATAATAGAACCTTCTATTCCAGGATGATGTAAGATTCCACGATTCAACTGAGCGGTCTGTTCACTCGAATGATCGACATACGAGGGTTGTCCCATACCCATTTGACGCGACTTCCGTTATTTTTAGAGTACGTGTGATAGTGAGAAAAATCCATGGCATACCCCATGATTTAAGGTTCTCGGTCTTTTTTCGAATTAAAAAAAGTTTTTCAATTTCCTGCATTAAAAACTTTCCTGTTTTTTTTTTCAACTTCCTACAAAATATCAGAACAGAACATCATGGGCTATGTCATGCTTTTTTTTTTTTTACAATCACACCTACTCAAAAAATATCAGAGGTCGCGTCCAACTGGGACAACCCTCTTATAACCGCGTTTCTTTTACAGGATTCGAATCTCTCACGAGGATATGGAACTAATCAAATCAAAGTGATATTGAAGCCGTTTTCTTTTCTCTTTGAAGAAAGCGAACTTGATGCACATTTGTTCAATGAACTAGGATATTGGGTGCGGTATGACACGGGTGATGTAAAATTCTAGGAAATGATTGGCTCCAACATCCCACCACAGCACAGACGTCTATTCGCCGACAAAACTGAGCAAGAATATGAGGTTGGAAATCGGAATGTCCGAGTAGAACATACATTCTCGCTCCCACGAGCATGACTTCAACTGGAATTGCGTAGAAGAGGCGACAAGACTAACCTGCCCAAAGTCCATTTTCCAGCTGAACTCCATTGGCGACGTAATCCTGACCGAAAGCCGCTGCTAAAAGTGTCTTCAAAGTCTTCCCTGAACCTTTCGGAGACGACGTGCCACTGAGTCCAAGAGCCGCACGGAGTAGCAGAAGACGCATCTGCGTCCTGGGGCCTGTTAAAACTTGTCTTCCTAAAGGTCATTCATACAGATCGCAACTAGGAACACACCCAAGTTCCCCTCTAGGTTTGATGACTCTCGCAGCAGCACAGCTGCCAAGTCTTCGAAGTCCAAATGCAGAATCCTCAAGTTCACTGCCAAGTGTACCAACTGCGCCGTTGACATGCCCTGATCAAGAGTAGGCGTACTGCACGTTAATTACCATTCTTTCGAACTCATCCGCAATGAAAATACAAACCTCTGCTCTTTGAAATGCCGGATCGTCCGCAGCTTTAATAGCCTTACTTCTGACGAAGTCTCCCAACATTTTAACTTGATACGGTCTGTAGTTGATCTGAGCGAAATATGACAACGCAGTCGCACCATCGACGAGATCGAGCTCTTTTCCGTCTTCCGAAATGGCATTCACCAGTTCTGCACAGAGGTAGTCAGCAAACTCAACCTGATGATGGCTCTGGGAAAATGGCAGAAAAACCTTCAGAATTAGAACTTCGCTCTTTTTTACTTTTTCGCCTCTTCCAGGCAAAGGAAACAAATGCGACTCCGAAATTAGCGCATCCTGACTGCGTACACAAAGAATTATTGAGCTTCAGTATCATCGATAAAAATATTCATTCACGAGGATTTCATTAATTTAGCCCCACCCGAATAAGCACATTTAGGAGTTCTCGACTAAAAAATCGCGGTAGTTTTCGTAAATCACACATTTTTCTCTTCATACTCGAAAGCTAGCTTTGTTTTGCATTAAATCCAACAGATTTATGGCTCACCACAGAGCGCAGAGACTCAGCGAGGAATACGAGTTGCTTGATGGAGTACTTCTCTACCATGGCCACTTTGCAAGCCCAGTCGAAAAACCGGGCATCATGTGCCGCAGTCAGCTTTTTTGCAGTCAAAAGCAGCAGGCCTGGCCTCACTTCTGAGTTCTCGATTCCAACTAGGAATTTCACAATTGCCTTGAAGAGACCGCCCGTATCGAGACCACTGTCTGCCATTGACATGAGGATATGGCAGGCATTTTGAGGGGATAACGTGCTCAGATCTGCAAGCCTCAACCTCTCCAAAATCGAAGAAACTACTTCACTGGGGACATTTCCTTGCACAGAGAACTTGAGATACACTGCCAGCTGGTTAGGGTCTTCCACCGCCAGGGAATCAAGCTGGAATGAAACAAAAGATAGTGAGACTGTCAAAGCGAGAACTTCCGTGGCGATAAATTTTAATAACTTCCCATTCGAAACTTCAATGACGAATACTCGCATATTCACGGAAGTGAAATTAAAATTACAGCCAAAATTCGTAACAAAATATCACATGAATTCGGATTGCTCTTTTGTCTTTGTTACAAATCTGCAAATCTTCAATCTTGGGAACACAGATTCGCGTCAAAACAACATAAGTCAATATGATTCTAATTTACAAAAGGAAGTGTCGCTGCGCTTTTCTGAGAACATGTGTCACCCAGACCCGACCGCTCTTTCGATGGTATCTCCAGCATTAATTTCAAATTTTCAAATCACGGATTTTAATCCGTCCTCGCCCGTCACTTCAAACACCTCCTCGTCAACACGAAACTCGTCGCTTCTCTGTGTGTGAAGCGGAATTATAAAAACTACCACGCTGACGAAAAAGCCTCGAACTTTCCTCCGAGCAAAAATTTCAATTCAAGCAACCAAACATGAGACAAGTAGAACGGATGAATTGATTAATATGCATTCGAATAAAGGCATGTTTAGTTATAATTTTGAATACTCAAGAAAACGGACTTTTTCAAAATGTGATTTTTTAAAGAATATTGACACTGTAGTGGCGTTAGTTTCTTGTTCATAATATAACCGCTTGTTTCAAGCAACCCATAATTCGAAATACCGTTTCACGCGTTGACTGGGGCTCATTTCACGGGTTACAGCGTCAACGCAAAGTGCATAAATTTATCCAAGCTTGTGCTTGATTTCACTTGGTTAAAAGGCCATATATTCGAGAAATCGCGGCAGTTGATCGTGAATTCATGTAAACGCGAGATATTCAGGACAAAAAAACTGTCGAAAATGACGAAGTTTACGCTATGCTCGGAGGTTTCTGGGAGTCTTCACGATTGCTTCAGAGAAAAAATAGACATGTTTTGAAAAACCTTCACCAAAATGTTCTACTAAATGCTTTTTCGTTTATTCCAAAATAAACGGCATTCGACACGCGAATCCGTCGACTACAGTACTTCATGAAAAATATGTTGATGAACAGGCTTACTTTGTGTTTGAACACTATCGGAAACGCCATTCTCAGGGCCTTCACGGCGGGAACAGCCTCCAAATCTTTCAGCAAGAAGTTGACGTAACATATTTCGTTTAATGTCAGATCGTTCACCAGCCTGGTGAGCAAGTCCAGACACACCGTCATAGCAGGGCTTGATGAAGGTACCCTCAAAGCTCTCAATGCTTTTATCACGTTCACCAGGTCTCCAACTTGAAAAAACCTCGCTCGTGAAACAATGCGGTCACAGAGACATTTGAACCTCGGATCTTTTGACACTCTGGGAAGATGACAAAATACCAGAATATTGTATTAGAAAAACTAGAAATTTATCCAAAATGCTACCAGATGACTGCGATGAATAGTGCGGTAACTACAATATTAGAATTTCCGCCTTTTCTGCAGACGGCTCATTCCTGAAGGGAGAACCAATACAAGATAGAATATGGCATCATTCTCATTCCAGTTCGAGGAAATCATGAGTTTCCATGAATACCACGTCAACTTCACGACACCTCAACACGTCTGATTAATCTTCTCGTTGATTTATCGTTCCGTTATTGCAAAAGGTTTCTCAGCAACCCGAGCACTTGGGCAACCAGCACGCATTCCAAAGAAATGTAGGCATTTCTCCAGAACGGAATACTTCTTTTGGAATGTATGCCACACGCAAAAACTCCGAGAAATTACAATTTATTTCTCGTCGTTCGAAATTGCAAGAACTTTGAGAACAGAAGAGCGTAATTTTGAAGAAAGGATCGAGTTTTCGTGCAAGCACGATTTAAGCTTTCGTGGTTCCGAAAATGTTTGCATGAAAAAAAATCAGAACAAATATGAATCACGCAATGAAGTACGGTAGAGTATTGGAGAATGCTTGGCATTTTTCAACACAATCACTTCGGTTTAATCATACTGTCTGAGGTTTAGAGCGTTCCTTCACATTTTGCCCGAGAGATACGAATTCAGAAGAAACTCGGTAGGTTGGTTTGTGGAATCGTAAAATTAAAATAAAACAGTCGTGAGTGACAATAAAACAAATTTACTTCAGAGATGCTCCGGAAAATTTTACAAAGAAGTAGTCCAGCAAAAGAGATGCATCTTTTCTTGTACAGTACTGTATTCATTTTGCTGTTCTCCTTCGGTAATCAGAGGAATAGGATTTCGTTAACGGCAGAAAAGCAAATGTTCATCAGGAAAATCTTAATGAGAATTGACAATCAAATCCCCATTCCCTTGAACGCAGCTTTGATTGCTGTACACATCACCGTTATATAACACAGCGCACATTTCAATCATTCGGTCACCAAGTAAGTCAAACTGGATAAAAATTCAAAGCTTTTTCAAGAACATTCATCAACTCTACCTGCATATTATCCATTCATATCTTCTACCACACACGTCGGTTAATCTTGGAAGCAACTAAAAATACTGTGTACTGTACTTCTTAAAATCCTGTATCACCTTGCTCGGTCGGGAGCATGGTGGAAGGCACGGCTTTATTAAATCTCACAATCCAATATCTTCGGGTAGCAAGCAAATCAAGCTGTATGTGCCCATCGAACGGGTATCCACACTTACTGACGGAATCAAATACTTCGCCACATTACACGTGGGGATATTCGAGAACCAGTAAACCAAGAAATTTCCTGGTGATCGATCTCTAACTCACTCGACAGAGCTTCTTCTAACAGCTGCATGCAACTGCTCCAAAACAGACAAAAGATGTTCGTTGTTCATCACAGAAACATGTTGTTCCACGAGGCCGAGCAAAGCAATCTCGGTTTTTGCACCGGTCAGCTTTTGCCCAAGGATATCTTCATTCTCTGGTCTTCTGCCTGAAACGAAAACGAACAATCAATGTCAGAGACAATTCGCTACAACTGTAGCTCACTCACTGATGACACTGTAGGAATAACGCGATGTGCTTGTGGGTACGTGACATGCTACAAATCGCGACTGAGAACTCATGAACCTCGAAAGAACATTCCAACGAAGCATCGTTCTCAATTTTAACACAGGCAAGCACAGCTCTGCAAGAATCACGAAAAATTCAAAGCATGCTTGAATACACACTTCAGATCCATGAGACACGTAGTTTCGCATAAAAATAAATTAACCCAAATATTATCCGTGAATTCACGTTACGACCGTCGCACGGCACGATCAGCCGATAGGCTATCAACACGAACGGAAGATTTGCCCAAAGAAAACGGAGCCCACAGAAACTTGTCTGCATTAAGAACACAGTGGCGCCGACTTTCTTTTACGACAGTAAACGGCGGAAACCGTTAAGAGTAGAAGACAAGTCTATTTACAAAATAAATCACCGAGAAGCCAGGTCGCAAAGCGTATATCCTCTGGGGAAACAACAATGAGATGCCGGATAGAATGTACCGAATTGAAAATGGCCCACATACTTCGAAAGGATTACGGTGTGCTTTCGATAATTTTTCAAAATCCATCAAGAATCAACCACTATGAAAAGTTCGGAGTAGGCGGAGAACCAAAGCCATACACAGTACAGTACAGTAATAGTTATCGTCTCTCTTATCAAGCGTATCTTCAAGATTAGAAATCTTGTAAATTGTAAGCCTCGACTCAAAAATCTTTGATACAGCTACAAGATGTCCGAGACTCCGAAAATGTCCGCTTCAGTGCATAACTTCCGGCACAAACTACAGAAATAGTGTATCTCCATGCACTACACGCAAGAAGAAGATCACTGTCTAACCACTGGACGTCAGATACGACGCCACGTTGCCAGGCAACCAGGGCATCGTGCGTGCAACTTGGGGGATCACTGCGGATGGAAATTCCAGCGGGTCACCTTCTGGTGGGGGAAGTGAACCAACCTCAAAAACTAGGGAATGATACACGAACGGTAAAATACAGCACAGTATTGTACCTAACTTGAGAAATTGGGATGATCTCAACTCGCGGTTTTAGGCCATGAATAACAGTGCAACAGTGCATTTTAATTATCAAATCAGTGAGCAAAAAAATTTACTGATCGACAGCAAAATGGTCGAAAACAGGTACTGAATACTCTTTTCAAGTTATTCACCAGCTCATTACGGTACAGTATTTAAGCAATTGCAAGTGCAGTACTATACTACTCCAGTTCATTGTACGGGGATTGTGCGTGAACAGCGTTTTTGGGGAAAAGTTAAACTCTTGAACAGGTTTTATTAATAGGCCATTTTAGCAGCGTTATTGAATAATGATACACAATTTTTAATAATATTCAGGATATGTATTTACATTTTGTATGAACAGCAGTTGAACCCTTGCAATTAAGTCGAACTCAGAGGGATGAGGGACCCACAAAAATACAATACAATGTGGGAGTGTTCATATGAATTATTAGTGAAAACAGCTTTTATGCTGCTAAAATATTGCAGGATGATAAAATTTGTGCGCTTCTGGACCTTAAATGGCTGGATAAATTATATTTGCTAGTACTGTATACACACAAGCAATGCTTAACTCGAATAGCTTGCAATGGTACAATTGCTCAATAATACAGTGAGATCTCTATACTGTACTTGATGAAACTGTAATCTGCTCCGCTGCTGGATTAATTTTGTTTTGCAGAATTTTTTACTGTAATGTAAAAACATTTTTCCTTAGTTTACATATCAAATTACTTCTATCATTGCAGGCACTCACCGAAAGACAATAAAACTTGAAAGCGATGTTTTTGTAAAAATAATTTTCTGCATCTAATTGTTTTATTCTATAAATTGGTTAGAATGAAATGCACTAGAAGTAAAACAATAGTAAGTAATACGATAAAACTTGAAAAAGGTGTTTTTTTAAATAATTTTCTGCATCTAATTTTTTATTCTATAAATTGATTAGAATGAAATAGAATTAGCCCTGCCCTGATGATGACAACTTCAAAATTGCTCTTCACTATCTGGATGTTGAAAGTTCTAATGATGAAAAGATGTGAAACTATGCATTTTGTTTCTCATTTTCCAGGTTCCCGAAAATTTTTGGAGTTTCAATACAAAACTATCGATACAATTTTAGCATTTTTGGCAAAGGAATTTTACGTTCAAAATTTTTGGTATGCGAGTCATTTTCCCCATGTGATTTTCTTTTCTGTGAGGGCAGACTTTTTCCTTCTTTGACTTGATCTTTTATTACATGGAAACTCACTGCTTGTATTGTCACCCATCCACTTTTTTTATGAAAAGCCCTTTTTATGTTACTTTTTTTTTACTTTTACATTTCTGGTTTCCTGAAATGGATGAAAAGGTCTCCAGGAATTTGACTTACTGCACATATAGGTTTTGAGGAGTGAAGTTTCAGAGTTGTCGTCTATGTATACAATAACACTCCCTGTTCATGAGGGAATTCAGACAGAGACTAAACAAAATGTAACGTGGGAAGATTTTTTTACCCAAGGGGAGATTTGAGTTACCATGGTTCATGAATTTTATTTTATTTTTGCCATCAATATCTTAATTAATGAAAAATTAAAACATTCAAGTACTGTACCTAGCATTCAAACTAACACTGCTGTTTTTGTTTACAAACATCAATTCACATCTGATTTTTTGGAGCACATAAAAAGAGATATATCTCGCAAGTATTTGAGTAAATGCTTAAATACTTGCCCTCAATTGATCAAGAACTCCGCAATTTTTATTCCGCCTTCACAGCAGCCACCACTCAAGGATGTGGCAGCTGCGAAGGCAGCTGTTGATGAGAATGGTGGAATTACCTTGGAAGACCTGTATGAAACCTTAGAATATCAATGCCAAGTCCATTTCAAGGATGAAGGGGAAGCTGGGCTACATCACCTGACAATCTGCAAGATGGGTGCTTCACCTTTTGAGTGATTAGCAGAAAGTTTCCAGGGTGCCTTTTGCAAAAAAAAATAAAACTAATAAAATCTGTCAACTAGGGCTAATTTTATTTTTCTTGTGTCCAAGATTTTTTCTATACAATCCATTTTTAAGCTCAAATCATATGTGATCTCGGTTTATATCCCAGAAACTTTTGTTAGACCCCTTGTAGCAGTAAATCAATAGCGCAGATGAACAGAGTTCTACTGCAATTACAAATTGGAAAACAGACAATCTCCACCATTAGATTATTTTTCTTCATTGAACCACTCTAATACATAGTGGCAAAATCACAAGAGGCAATGATATGCTGATTCCATTTGTCTGCAATGTTACTTATTACAGTAAAATCTTGTTGCAACAAATACTGCTGCAACAAATGTTTCAGCATAAAAAGCATTTTTCAAGTACAGTATTGGCTGAAATCCTGTAGGGTACATGTTATGAAAATCTGGTAACAATAAACTTGCCATTTCCAGTACAGCAAACTTTTTTGAGGAACATCTTGTGAATTTGTAATGAAAAATCCACAGTGAAGGCAGCAGAAACAGTTTAAAATTTCCCATTCCAAATTTAACTGTGTTCTTGGGATATAGGGTGGAATCAAGGAAAACATTCTTCAAAATGCACCTGAACATCCTCTTACAAAATTTTTTCCTAGGCTAGAAAAGATGTGAGGGGTCTGGAGATAAAAAAAAATGAACCCAGCAAAACCCATGTTAAAATGGGTTTGTATGCTTGAGAAACCCTACTGATGATGCCTAAAATTTTAAGCTTTTTAGAACATCCACGCTTAAAAATCTGTGCAGGAATTGCTTAGAAAAACTTGAAGTCAACAATAAATGCTAGTGTTTACCTGTTATTCATAGTAATAGTTTGTTTGTAGCATTCACCTTTTTTTGAAGGTCACACTTTTTTAAACACTGAAAAACACCTCAAAAAGGCACAAAAGGAAGATGTTGAATAGATACAGGTTTACAATTTAAAAATCTTCGCAGCAGTCAAACATTTTGAAGATCTTGTTATAACAAACTTTTTCTGAAGTCCTCGAGAGTTTGTTGTGATTAGATTTGCCTTGTACTGTACTGCATACCTTTGATGACATCTCAAGTGAAAAAAAAATTGGCTCTCACATCTATGCTGCACGTTTCTCTCCCTCATTGTTTGTCGTAATTTCTCAGAAATCCGCGAGGAAAACTATTGATGCGATCATCGCGATATACAGCATTACAAGTTTCGAATTGCCGACAGCAGAGTTCAACCGTCAGGGAGAAATCACGAGAAAAAAAAAACAGTTTTTACCGCCAGCTGTACATTCGCTCATCCAAGCAGCAGCAAAGCCAACGTCATTCCCCTGCGCCTTGAGCTCAGTCTTTCGAAAAGCAACCATGAAAGTCCGTGTCATTTTTTTCCTTTTGATCACGTCGAATTGTTGCAACAGTGAAACCTGGTTCGAGACTTTCCGAAACGGAGGTGAGTTTATCTACCAACGGAGTGTATACGCAGGTTATATTCGTGTCTGAGACAGAAAGAGACTAACGCAGGTGCATCAGTGGCAAGAAGGCTCTTTTTCCAACACTTCCAAAGACAAATCAATGCCTTGAACGGAGACGAGTTCGTGCCGACGATCATAGGAGGGGAAGCTGTCACTTCCAGGTCTGCCACACCGTACATGGCCAGACTCTCGCTATGTTCTGGGCAGTACTGTTACCACATATGCGGAGCGGCCATCTTGACGAGGAGTCATCTCCTCACAGCAGGACACTGCATGTTTTATCCGCGGACGACGTAAGTCTCGAACAAAATTCGCGCCAAAAATACTTTCGAAATAGCCCTCCTGTAATGCGAGGCATTTTCAATACAGTATTCCCTTCTTTTTTTGTGCCCAAGAAATGTTGTAATGCGAAATTTCCGTAGCATCTTTTGTTATTCGGGTATACACACAATACTGCAGTACTGTACTACACTCACGTGTATACAGTACTCAATTTACCTGAGAAATTTTGTTGGGAGTGCAATTTACCAGGAACTCTCACAGAAATTATTTATTTTTAAGGAAACTCTTGAAGTCAAACTTCAAGGGACCAGCAAACAAATTTGAGAGTGATTTTGAGTTGGTGAAACAAGAATTTTTGTTTGGGTGAAAGAAAAATGTACCATAAATTGTAATTGTTGATATTCTGGGTCTAAAATTGCTTCATAAATGAGTTGACACAATTCTGAATGTGGAGACAAGGGTTCACTTGCCCAAATAGTCTCACTTAATTTCAAAATGCCTCAAGTTACAATTTTCCTTTTCTCTTTCCTGTGTCAATAAAATGATAGCCAAAAGGCCTCCAGAAAATTTGAGTTAAAGTATACAGGTTTGAAGGGTAAACCTTTTGAGGCAGGACGGTTTTTTACTACATTATTTCTAAGGAAATTCATGCAGGGGCTTGAATAAAATTTGACATGGGAAGGTATTTGACTGAGGAAGGTTTTTGTTATTGAGGTTCAACTTGTGTTATTATTGTACTCAACTACTCAAGGTTACCTATACGATAGCAAGTTTAAATTTGAATTTTCCAGGAACTATTACAGCAGGACAAAATTTATTTTCAAGACCCATCCGTCACTTCAGCTACTCTGCATACAAATAACGCCAAATATCCCGCAAAAATACAATATCAAAACATTAACGTTATTCCGCGTGTGGCAGGACCATGTTGCCGAGTGTATCAGCAACAGTCGGGGACCTCAACTTGAACGTTTTGGAGGAATCGGAGGTGCAAGTCCCGGTGACTTATACACCTCATCCGAAATACGACAACAACAAATTCTACTTGTAAGTCGAATGACCAATCGATTCAATTACTGTTGGATACTCGGCGCGCAGCCCTAGTTTTCTGGTTCAAGTTATGATATAGGATTGGCCGCGCTCAAGGGCTCCTTGATCTTCGGGAATGGTATTCTTCCCATTCATCTTCCAGTACCTGAAGTAGATGTCACTGGAGATCTCGCTTTGATCCCTGGCTGGGGAAGGTACTACGGTACACCAGGTGATTAACACAGGGTACTTACTATACAAGATAAATAAATGGGTTTATTCCTGCATTGCGTAACTAATATTTTCCAGGACGTGTTTTGCTATGCGAAGCATGATTCACCTGAAGAATACATTGTGAATATGTTAATTTGTTCCCGTGATTTTCGATTCAATGGTTTAAAAAGTTAAATTCTTTGAAATTGAAGGTAAATAATAAAAGGAGCATTGGCGCTTCTAAAATCATACTTAACCCATTATTTTCGTAAAAGTCAGGTAATTTTCATTGTTTCTTCTTTCTTCTTCATAAAAACCCATCGTTGGGCTGCTTCTATCTGAATACAGTAAACTTTATGTCACCATACCCAAACCATTTGCCATTACACAGCAAAGCTCTTCAAGTTTAACTTCAAGCTGGATAGAGCAAAACAATTGAGTTAGGTGTGGTTCAAGTTAGGAAAACATGCATTTTTGTTTGAAGGAAATAATGGAGATTTGCACAACATTATACTGTGATTAATGGTGTCATGGACCTTAAATTGCTTCATAAATGATTTGACAAAATGCTGAACTTGGAGGCAAGGGTTCATTTTCCCAAGTATAGTCTCACTTCCTTTCAAAATTCATCAATTATACTACGCATCAACATTTTTATTGATTTTCTCTTCACTGTTTAAAAAAAATGATAGCCATAAGAGCCATCCAGAAAATTTTAGTTATGCTGGAGGTTCAAGGGGAAAAGTTTTTGAGTTAGAAAGCTCCTTATTGCATTATTTATAAGGGGATACAGACATAGAACTTGAAGAAAATTTGACATAGGCAAGCATTATTTGACTTTGCGGGGAGGGGGGTTGATTTATTGAGGACTATGAGGTTCAACTGCATATTTGTTTCATAAGTTAACTGAGATATTTAAAATTTTAAAAATACTCAGGAACACATAAATGGCAAAAGATTATTTTTGGCGCAGAAGAAGCCTGAAATTGTAAATCGAAGTGTTCCGCGCGTAACAACAAATAATTCGTAATTTCTGGTATTCTCATTATGCGACATATATTTTATATGGATAGGTTTCATTTTTGGGCCCAAGAAATTTTGGAATGCGAAAATTTTGTGCTGCGGTTCTTACGTTATACAGGGAATCACTGCACTTGCATATAAATAACTACTGAGACAGGAAGTTGAGAGCTCAATTTGCCAAGCAGGAAGCCATGCAGTGAGCAAGAAGTTGTCCATTTATGTAATAAAAAAATGCATCCAAAACTGCTCTGATTTTGATCCAAAACTGCTCTGATTTTGATCCAAAACTGCTCTGATTTTGATCCAAAACTGCTCTGATTGATCCAAAACTACTCCAGTCTAAAATTATCTGCATATATGTCCAAGTTGAACAAAAAAAGTTGGACAACTTTGGAGTAGTTTAGGATCAAAATCGGACTACTTTTTGTGACTAATTGGGGCAAAATTTATTTTTATCTTAATCTCCTAACTGACATTCATTATTCAAGTCCAATACATTGTCCTATGTACACGATATGGTACACCTTAAAAGATTACAGCACATCACATCAACCCATTCCCTATTAATCTTACATCTGAACCAGGATTGAACCCTGAACCACCTGCACAGGATTTTTGCACTCACACAAACAGCTTAAGACACAAGCATGTCTGTGCCTATCCACACAGGTTGGTAAGTCATCACTACACCAGCCCAATCTCTTTTGGATGTGTGCAGACTACAAAGTGGGTGCCATACATTCAAATGCAGTCCACACACATCCAAGAATCAGAATTTCTTGATTATGCAAAAATTGTGTACTGCCATTCTTGCGCAGACTGTCACTATATACAGTCTGCACACATCCATACAGAAAATAAAGAAATCTTCTGTATGTGTATTTGGACTGTGCTCCAAAAATCCAGCTATTTATTGGATTTGTGTGGACTGCTGATGTCTGCATGCATCCAATGGATAGATGATCCAGCTGCTTGGACTAATGCAGACAAGTTTAGACTTCTTTAGAACAAATTTTTTGATCTTTGGATGAAATTTGGACCAATTTTGGCTACCTTGATGAATTTGGAGGGAAAATGGACATCTTTGTATTCATTGGAAATTCTCACACAGAAATATATCTTTTTAAGGCACATCCGTCACTTCAGCGACTCTGCAATTCGTGGAGCTCAAATTGCTGTCTCTGGATGCCTGCAGAGAAACTTACGGAACAGCGGTTCATCAAGATCACTTGTGTTTCGGAGGAGAGAATTCCGATGGAGGGATCTGTAGCGTAAGTATGACGTCTTCTGCATGGGGCTATTCGTCACCGAATTTCACTCGTCACACGTACCATGTTACAGGGAGACAGCGGGGGACCAGTGGTGGTTTTCGACGGCGATGGCACAGCAAAAGTCGTCGCTGTCAACTCTTTCATCAGGAGGACAGCCACTGATGACTGCCCGACGTCCAACCCGGGAGTGGGTACCAAGATCGCCAGTCACCTAGCCTGGATTAAGCCTATTTTAGAGTAAGTTCCCGCCACTACAAAATTGAACAATAAGTATAAAATTAATCGACCCGACACCCGAAGCAGCAGTGAATAAATAAACAGTACTAAGAAATCGCAGTTCAAGCAATTTTAATTCACTCAACAATTCCACAGAAATGACAGGTTTCATATCAGGACTTCAATCGATATTCAACGCATATTCCAGAATTTGAACAAATGGAAAATTTTCCGCAAAAAAAAAAAACATTATACACACGTGAACACGCAATGAATGTATTTCTTCAAAGAAATTATACATGCTTTTGTACGTTTGAGTAAAAGGAGGTGAACAGAAAATGAATTCTTTGAGCCGCCGAATTGGACAACCATAATCGCCGCAATTATCTTTCATTTAACGTGGATCATACACCAATCACAATTAAATTCATTCAGATTGAGAGGGGGATTACTCCGTGGACAAAGCTAGCAGTACAGTATAAGGTAAGCTTATAAAGTTTACGTCAAGGGTCCTTTTATCGATAAGTAATATTTTCAGCTCAATCAAAGGTTGATTGAGTTCACAGCAGACATAAAAACGTCACCGACTGACTAATGTTGCGTTGAAATCCTTTAGGTTATCGGCAGGTGAAACCCCATTGAACGTCATCAGTCAGGCATCCACCAGCCAGGAGCCCACAACCGTTCAGGGAAACAAGCTGAGTTTCTTTCAGGAGTTTTTCGTTGAGGCCAGGATGCTTTTGTTTCCGAGTTATTATGGTTTCCGAAGTGTGTGAAGACTAGGTTTGAGATCAGATGAAGCGTTTCCTTCAAGTCGGATTTTTTCTCAAATATTTATGTACAGTGGGGCCCCGAGATGCGGACGTAATTAGTGCTTGGATCTTCTCCCAATGTTGGAGTGACCGCATGCCGGATCACATTTTCCCATATAGATTTCAATGGGAACTTATTCAATTGGTTCTTTGGTTTATCAAAAATTAGAAATAAGTCCTCCAAAAAATTGTGCATGACATTTACTCTCAATTTCAAGATATAGAAAATAACTGCGCAGAAGAAAACACCGTAAAATCTGATCTTATGGCATCAAAAGGTGCACAAGAAGCAAACAAGAACAAATCTTGCTATCCCGAGCACAGATGACGGAAAAATAATCCAAAAAAGGAGCACAAAATCAGCTTGTTTTGATTGTGGCTTTGAAGAAATTTATAATACATTTATTTTTAATTTCTGTGATTGTAAGGCAGCTCTATTTGTCCAAGAGATATCCAAATCTTGTAAAAAATAAATTTTCCCTTTTCCAGAAATTTTAGAAAAGTGTCCATATCTCTAGACACTGTCTAGATTTTCGGGCAGATTTTTTGCGTTTTAATTGTGCTTGAGTCGAATTGTCCGCACGTCGGGGTCCCACTTATAAGAAACAAAGCGCGGTTTTGCAGTAAGAACCCAAGACAAACAAGAGACAATTTAGAAACAATAAAGGGATTCTGCCGGGCGTCCGATACTAAGACACGAAACAGGCCGAACACACACAAACGCATCCAGTTCCCACAAATTTCCCCACAGCCATCATGCAGGACTTCAAGGGAACTTCAGAAATCATCGCTCACATAAACGAGGTATTGACTATACCTGTATTCACTTTCGAATCCTTATAGGTCAACACATGAAGCCCCAAGTACCACCCCAAGCGTCACAAATCCGCCAGTTTACCCACTGGGTACCCCGAATTGCGTCATCAATGAGCCACTGTACCCAGCACAGAACACACCGAATGGCGTCATCAATCAGTCATCTATCCAGGAAGAAAACTTTGACCCGGGAAATGCCGAACAAGTGACCCACGACGTTCCGGATGCCTCGACAGGGAAACTGAGCTTCTTGGCGGACTTTTTCTTGGAAGCCAGAATGCTCTTATTCCCACGTTACTACGGTTTCAGGAGTGTATAAAAAACTAGGTTTGAGATCAGATAAAATGATTCGTCATTCACTTGGACACTTTAACTCTTAAAAACAAAGCGTCGTCGCGCAGGTAGAACCTAGACGGATGCAAAAGCACTGTATGCGGAACAAACATCGGAAACCCGAAACCTAGCGCATCCGGGCTGGAAACTGACGAGGGTCGCTTAAAATTATCCCAAGACGGGTCCGGTGCGAAGCTTTCCACCACATTCACGGCTCTCGACGGGTCCGGGTTCTGGTCGTACAGCGTAAACGACACCGTGTGCGGGAATGGCCACGTCAACAATGCGTCGAATTCTCCGGGCACGAGTTTTACGTACACTGACACGTGGCTGCCATCACCCAGCCCGTTCCCGTTCAGGAACACTGATGCCTGCAAATTCATATGAACATAAATAATTAGCCCTTCGTAGGAATATATCACCATTCACTACACAGTATGATGTAGCCAGACTTTAACACTTTACCTGGAGTTTGTACCCGTACTCGGAAGTGTAAAATGGCGCGCTTGTGAGCTCAACGGCTTCGGAGGCTCGCGATGTCCTCAACTGTGATCCGACATCTTTCACTTTCCACATCAGGGTGCCTAAATAAAAATGCATACCACATTAGGAAACTGAGTTCCTGTTCAACAGTAATGTACAGTACTACGAAAGCTCTGAAACGATACTTGAACAATGAACACGTACAGAGAATCAAACAACGAAATTTAACCCGAAAATTCGGAGCTGCTTTCTCTTTCGCGCAAACCCCGTTCGAACTCTCGTGATGAAATTCTCGTTCGACAAACGCAATGCTTTCCAAAATATTACACAGGTGTCGCTTTTATGTCGAGCCTCACAGTAATCGTGAAGAGCGCGATCACCGAAGGTTATCAGTAAAATAAGGATTAAATCCTGGAACTTCGAGAAATGAAAAATATATGTAGTATGGGCAGCACATCGTACAAGAAAAAAATTGCTAGTTTTAACAAACAAGATTGCACGCGAGTTTTCAAAAGAAAAGAGATTGAAAAAAAGCATCGCACACACAAGAGCGGGCGTTTCGCGAAGTGATAAAACCTTCAACTTCCTTCAGTAAACCTGCCTTATCACGAGTCCTTCAGTAAACAACAGATAACTCCTTTTTTCCGACTTGAACTTCCTGCGAAATAGAACTCACCAGATTTATTGGTGGACAAGTGCTGCAGAGCAGCTCTCAAGTTCTCAATTTCATCCTGCTGGGAAACTACGAGCGCACATAGTCCAGCCAAGTGTTCGGAAGTTTTTGCCTTCATATGTTCGTCGACATCCGTTCTTTCTCCCTGTTGTAAAATGAGAAAAAAACAAAAAAAAATGACCACAAGTACCGCACATACATGCATTGAAAGTGAAAAAAATTTAAAAAGGGAATAATTGTCGGGAGGAAAATTGCACAGCGCAATTGGAACTCATCGAATAGAAATGCTTTTCCTCGAGTACTCTGCAAACCTTTTTGCTAGAAATCTATGCCAAACATTCAGGTGCGATGTCTTACTCGGGTGCAAATTTTTCCATAAATTTTCGTGCGCGTAATACTAAAATCATACGATCAATTTTCAAAAATATAAACGTTTCAAAGCTCATAAATTAATTTAATTGCTCTCGAGTGGGCTTTACTTCACACTAAACACTTGCATTTAATCAAACATTCAAATTTCTTCATACAGTACTGTACTTGAAATTTTAATATTGAACGTATTAATCGCCATAAACTCGGATGCGCGTACAGCAGCGATACATTTCTACCCAAATTTTCCGCAAAATGAGTAAATTTAGCGCAGGCACTCAAGATCTAGTAAAAAATCATGAGAATAACAGCAGTGAAAAGTGTAAGAGCTGGGGTTTCATTTCGGCAGATACGCAAGAATGAAATTATTCGCAAAATTCAAAAATGACCAGATTATGCCTCACCTTGAAAGCGCATCCAATATTCCGGAAAGGACACAAGCTCTGGGGCTTCTGATTCGTCAGAACTTTGGCCACAGTTGTCAGGGGTTTCTTGCAAACATTAGGTTCATTCTGTAAAAACAATGAAGCCATGAATGCATTGGATAGTGTCGCATTAGTACATACATCTACGCTACGGTACTTCGAAGAATTCTTCAGAGCGACATCTACTAGCCAACGAAAAATCAAAAGCATTTATTGGCAGTTGTCAGAAGATGAAACCATGGGGGACTTCCACCAGAAAAAAAAATGTATCGTCAACTTTGAATGCCGTTCATGAATACTTTATCTGAATGCCTGATGAACTACAGGTGAACTACTCTCTGCCATGAAATTAAAGGGACTAGAGAATACATTTTTGCAGAGAACCAGTGTAACATGGGGAGAGATCCCCGTGGGTTCAAGAAAAATTCGTTATACAGAGAAAATCATTGTAGACAAGATTTTTTAGAGAGAGTTCACATGTATAATATGTCTCACTAATGCTTCTACTGTATGTAAAAAAAATAGCGCAGTAATTCCAGACACTTACGACAAGCGAGCAGTTTGTACAAGCAGATTTTTTGGCACAACTGGACACCTTGTGGGTATTCATCATTGCTCTGGGGATCTTCTCTCCGCACCCCGAGTCGCACAAAATCATTTCCAGGCCACAACCCCCATGCATCAAGTGATTCTGAGGGAAAAAAGATGACACTCTTTTCACTGTCAAACAATAAGCACCGAAACTCCCGGGGTCAACAAACTGAGGTTCAAGGAACTTGCCCTGAAATCAGCTGAAGTTCCCTGACAAAAAAAAAATCAACTGCTGATGAGCTGAACTAATTAAGTCTTGCGGTTAAAATTTCCCAGCATTCTTTTCCGAAAACGTGGGACCATCAGCGCTTGGCATCTAACCTTAATCATTAGACACCATCAGGGAGGATACAAACCTTTAGAGCCCTGTGGGTGTGAAAGGCCAACCGGCACTTCTTGCAGTGCAGGGCAGGAGGCAGTGGAGGCGCGTCACCAGAACTAGATGTCGCTGTGGAGCTGGATGTTGCCAGCAGGTTGTCTTCCGAGCCGGACCCCAGGTATGTGTGCAGGTTGGCAAACATTGACTGTCGGTGTCTGTTCCTGCAGGTAGTCTGTATGTGCTCTTGGAGCAAAGAGCGGGCGATGCGAGCACCGCAGCGAAGTCGACACGGCACCGCGTCGTATTTACACATGTTCAGGTGTGCCTGTGGAAAAAAAAAGAAATAGACATAGAGAATACTTCAAATTCCTATTCCGTCCAGGATTTTTGTCGGTCAACTTTCATGGGACTTTCGGCCAGGTTGGGAACTATGAAGTGAGGGGTGTCTCGTCAGTCTCGAATCCCGATTAAACGTGAGCATTCGGGAACTGCTCAATTCAGAATATTACAAAACGATCTTGAATATTGTAAACAACAATGTCTAAATCTCCGGATACAGGTTTCAATAATTACTTTAAAAACAAGAGAGAGGCACGTATTCTCGGGTGAATCCAAAAAATTTAAATCTTAAATATTGAACATAATGAAATTCATTCCCTTCCTTTGGAAAAGTACGACCTGAGAAAAGGTTTGCAACAAGCTCACTTAATCAAGGGATTGGTTTCCGAACGCAAAGCAAGATTTGTTTTCGGATCCCCCAACAGATTCAAATATCATTCAGAAAGTTCTGTATCTTGCTGCAGCTTCTCGATAATGGGAAGTTTCCTAATTTCATTTTTCCACGTGCTTTTCCTTCGGGTGTACAATATGATGAATGAATAAGGTCTACTATTGTATTCTATCAGTTCACCTAGTGAACTAAGGTACCCTTAGAAGGTTTCATACCAGTATCCATCTCTGAACAACAATAAAAATGTGTAGGATTTAGCCGCACAAATCATACATCTCATCAAATTCTCCAGTTCTATGGTGCCTATTTTCAGAACATTTATAACATCAATATTTAATCATCCAGTGCTCGTCTGTGTGAGCAGCTTTGCAGATGCTTCTTCAACTGTCAAAGAGCTTTCTCATGCATTTTTCAACAAACCACCACTACAGATATTGCAATCTAACTTAACTGATATTGGCAAAACAAACCTAGCCTAACATCTAAAACCAATCTAAAATGAGTTTTGGCCATTAAAAAAGAAATACCTTTTCATACAAAAGAAAGCTCTCAATGAAGTTTCTAAGACCTGCCTTTACATCCCGAACCTCTCCAACTGATGCAATTCAGAAGTTAAGTTGTTCTTTTTGATGTACGTCCTAATAGTGTAACAATTCTGAACACCTGAACATGTGTAAATACGTCTATAATCTTGATATCATCCCATCTCTGCCTCTAATATCCTCCAGGAGTGACTACAAAGCCATAGTGCTGGTCTGCACTAGGTGCTCAGTGGTAGATAACCTTTGCCATAAGTCTTATTGAACACGAAGCAAACGAATCTCTATTTTCTCATGTGGGTTGACAGGATCCCAAGAGGACCCTACAACAGAGTTCATCAGAAAAAAAGCCCCGTTGCATGGAAAAAGCAACAACGTACCTTGAGTTTGCACAAGTTGTCAGCCCAGGAGCAGCCAGCAGACTTATGTATACAGCAGACCACCGGCTTAAGCAGGTCCACGTCAACGTCAGCATCCACCGCAGCGGTGACATCTCCGAAAGAACTCGACACCGACCGGACTTCCCTCCTCCGCATATGGTTCCTCGTTCTTCTTCTCATGGGTGGCAGCGGCGGCGGCGGCTCGTCGCTCACCGGCACTTCCTCATAGTCATGCTCCTCGATCGCGTCCGACGGGCTCGAGTACCCCATCTCCCTGCGGAAAATAAACAAAAACGGCTCAACTTCCGGCGAAGGGCTAATTGGGAAACAGGGAAGGAATTTTAACGAACGAACGTGCCCGCCCGTGCGGTGCGGTGTGGTGTGTGCGCGCGCGCGCGAAACCCGAGACGGAGGAGGGGAGTTCAGTAGAGGGGAGCGAGGAACATCTGCTGCTGCTGCCTCCCGGCGGCAGATGATGTTCGCATCTGTGCCAGACGCTCCAGGTGCAGCCGGTTCCCTTTTTTCCTCTCGCTTCTTTTCTCTTTCCCACTTATTTCGCAGGAGCAGACAGGCAGCTGGACCGCTGCGCGCAGCGTTACCACATTATCCCGGGGGTGGGCGGGTTAAGTCCCCCCTTCTCTACGCGCGCGCGCATCTGCCGCACTTCGACTCCCGTGGCAACGCTGTGTCACATGAAACACCCTCTGGTCCCGCTCTCTCTGTCGATTGTTGCCAACTTTCACTCCAAAGCACCCCCTCCCGCAGAGAATCAACCCGATCGGCCCCAACGCCGGACAGTTGGTAACTGTACGCAAAATAAACTCGAGGACAAAGGACATGTGTTTGGCGGGGAAATATCCTGTCACCAACAAGGGCTTTTCGGGCGGTGGGGGAGGCGAAAAATAGGACTATTCAGAGTAGCATTTGCAAGATGTGCTCCCGGCCATAGAATCTCTTCACACCTGATTTTTCCGGGTGTTTTTTTTTTTCTGTTGTTGTCGGACATCATGACGGTTCTTTAGAAAGCGGGACACGTAGAGCCAGCGGGAAAAATATGGAAATAATCGCAATGCTATATTCCGAATAGGGGGTGTTTCCTCTGCGTCACTCCCAAAAATACGACAGGATCTTTCATTAATCTTCATTCCGAACGAAATTCATTCAGGGTTATTTTTCAGAATTTTTTTTGTATTTCTCCAAGTAAAATTATTGAGTGAAGTATTATACTGTATATTTATATTCATACGCAGTCGGGCCAATCTTTTTTAAACACGGCATTTTCTTAGATTAATGCCCATGACGGACCAATATAAAATTTAAATTAGCGATGATTTTTTGAGTTTTCAATTATCTCCAATACTGTATCAAGGCTTGGTCGCTGAATTTCGAGAAATGCGGAAGACTGAAATACGTGCGGAACTGATACTGTTGTAACATCTTCCAAATTCTCAAATACGAAATGCTTAAAAGTTGAACCAAATTTCATTATACAGTACTGTACTTATGTTTTCAGAATTTTCATGCATTTTAACTCACTCATGTGGAATTAGTAGTTCATGCGCACTCACGAAATGAATTAAAATTTTCATCCAGAATTCCCAAGATTTGGAATATAAAATACAATACAGCACAGTATTTTTAATTTAATTTTCCTTGATTAAATCTCATCATTATACCGGACGCGTTTTAAAATTCAGGCAAAAGTAATCAAAAATTTTTGCCGAGATTTGTAATAATGTACACAGCAAAATATGTTTAATTAAATTTTTTCCTGAATAAATCGAATTTATCAAGATCCAGGACGCACATCAAGATTTAGAAAGTTTACTCAAAAGCTGTCCTCAAGATTTGGAATTTTCAATACTGTATTTTAAATATTATTCTCTCGAATAAATCTTATTCATTATGATACAGGACGCGTGTTCCGATTCGGACAAGATACTCANGGTCGCTGAATTTCGAGAAATGCGGAAGACTGAAATACGTGCGGAACTGATACTGTTGTAACATCTTCCAAATTCTCAAATACGAAATGCTTAAAAGTTGAACCAAATTTCATTATACAGTACTGTACTTATGTTTTCAGAATTTTCATGCATTTTAACTCACTCATGTGGAATTAGTAGTTCATGCGCACTCACGAAATGAATTAAAATTTTCATCCAGAATTCCCAAGATTTGGAATATAAAATACAATACAGCACAGTATTTTTAATTTAATTTTCCTTGATTAAATCTCATCATTATACCGGACGCGTTTTAAAATTCAGGCAAAAGTAATCAAAAATTGTTGCCGAGATTTGTAATAATGTACACAGCAAAATATGTTTAATTAAATTTTTTCCTGAATAAATCGAATTTATCAAGATCCAGGACGCACATCAAGATTTAGAAAGTTTACTCAAAAGCTGTCCTCAAGATTTGGAATTTTCAATACTGTATTTTAAATATTATTCTCTCGAATAAATCTTATTCATTATGATACAGGACGCGTGTTCCGATTCGGACAAGATACTCAGAAATCGTCCTGAATTTTTGGAATATATTGTACGATAATTTGAATATAATTTCTTTTAGAATGAATCTAATTTATTATGATAGAGGATGCGTAATAAGTTTTAGAAAAAATACTGATAAGTTGCTCTGAAGATTCGAAATGTACGGCACAATATTTTGAATATCCCTTTTTTCTTGAATAAATCTAATTTATTACGGTACAGGACGCGTATTACGTTTTACACGACGTATTAAAAAGTTTCCATCAAGATTCGGAATTTAATGTAAAATAATGTTGTATATCATTTTTTCTTGAATAAATTCAATTTCTTATGATACAGGACGCGTATTACGATTCAGAAAAGGTACTAAACACTTGTTGAACAACACATTTCTTGGAAAAGGCCCGACTTTCTCGGAAGAACTTCACGCGTCCGTTCTTCACGGCTTCAGCGTCAGAAGATGGCTTGGCAACGGAAAAATAATGATTCACGAATGGCGGCATCATCAGACCATGATGACTCCGAGGGTTGACAGTAGCGTTCTCTAGGCTTTTACGGTGTATCAATACTACTTTTCCCCAGAGCTGAGCGCCTTGGTCCTAATCTGCTCGATGCCAATCAAGTCTAGTCAACTCTTGCGACGACGATAGCTTCGCCGTGGAATGGTCGCAACGGAGTCAATTAGGGTAGGTTAGATATAATTGGATCAGGTTATTTCTGTCATGTCGCGGTGCTGTGGCTTGATGCATCAGATCCTTCAGGGAAGCGCCACATTACGGCTTCAGCTCGCAAACAATGCTAATGTTGAGGCTGACGATTTTTTTTTCTTCAACTTCTTCGAGGCCGAGTAACAATAGACTATACAGTACAGTAATATGCAAAATTCCCTTGCCTCATGTGCCGTTATGTGAATGTCACATGCAGTATTGGTTCGCCTCGAAGAAAATACCGTATGAACTCGGTTACTGTACCACGCGTCCTCGAGGAATAGACACGCACCCTAATTTGCTCACCCTAAAATGTTGATGAAATCTCATCCCCGAGTATAAGACCATTTTTAGCAACTGAAAACTAAAATATTTTAAAAATAAGAAAACCCAGAATTCAAATTTGAACATCAATTTGACCTGAATTCCATGAATTTTCAATTGTTTTGATTTTAAGAATTTCCTGCCAAAAATGTCCCATTGAAGTGTGACACTCACCTAAACGTCTAATATAATTTTTGAAAATTGTATCCCTGCTTACGAAGCGCACCCCGTTTTCCCCTCAATTTTGATTTCTAAAACAGGTGTCTGTAGTATTTAGTACTGTACTATAGTAATACGGTAGAATAGTTGTCAATTTCTACGAACCGGGTTCTGGCACTCTCTTTATCAACGCTGGTGCACTATTTGATGCTCAAGAGAGATGTTGCTTAAGGAAATGTCCCTTAATAAGTCCAAGAGCGCCTCAACGTGTAAGAAGCAAGCCGAAAACTAAGCGAAACTTACTTGCAAAACCGGATTAATTTCCGCATGCGAAGAAATACTGTACATCGGTCTTCGGAACTATTTTGTTTTCTGGCTTTGACAACTTTTTCCTTTTCTCAGTTGACAGGTTTTTTACAACAACAAAATCAACATGATACCAAATATGTTGTCCCTCTTCGAGATAAATGCAAAGACAAGAGAGCGCCCTATCTTGTTTGTTCCTTGTGACAGAACACGATTATTAAAGAATTACGCAGGACATTGAATTGACAATTAATGAGACACATCCGAGAAACAGCCGAAAATTGCTCAACTTACTCGCTCATATTTCATTCCCGTTGTTTTACCATCCTGAAGAAGTACGGTACAGTACTGTGTATGTTTTTGCGTGAGGAAGTAAGCCAGGAAGGTATGGTAACTCTCTCGAAAAAAGCAGAGAAACAAAATTCTCTAGCATCGATTCAATTCTTTGTCATAATGGCGTGACTCCGTCGAGTTGGCTCATCAATTTGTTTTTCTTATTCGAGGAAAGTGTCGAAGAGGCTTGGTTTTCTAAATCAGTTTCGTAGCACGCATTTAACTTCAAAAGGGCAGCCTATATTTTTCAAACAGAAGTGTAATCATATCATCATCTCAACCTGAAATGACCCAAACGCTCTCATGACGAAACAGTACTAAGAATTCAACAGAAGTTCCTTGGAGAATTATTTTCTCAAAACACGCAACGAAAAGCTCTCTACTCGACTTGAGTACTGGTGCTGAGCAGTTCGTCAGACCTGAAAGGATTTGAAATTGACTGAGCTGCAACGGGACTCCTGGCCAAAATTTGACATGGTCTGGGAACTCAGGACCATTTCAAAAATGTACAATTTGAGCCACTAAGCATGAGTAAGGAAATAAAGTATTCCGAAAGCTGATGCACAAAAAAGTAAATTCAGAAGTAGAATCGATTCGTGCTGGAAATCATTTGAACATTTTGACGTCAGCATATACGCGTCAAGTTAAAAGAAGAAAAAAAACGAACATCTCGAAACGTGATCCTCGTGTAACTTGGGGAAACCACAGAACTAAATTAGTCAAGAAATGTCCTGGACAAGAAAATCATCAACTGATAACAAAGTTTCAAATTAAGTATCAGGAAAGAAATTCCTGCTCGTCTTCGCGTCTTAAATCGAAAACAGAAAAATATTACAATGAATATACATCGGAACGATTCATACTCTGCTTTCTAGTTGAAAAAAAAAAAATCTTTGTGAATATGTGCTTTCAAGATTTTGAGCATTGGCGTTTTCTGAGAGGCAAATAAAGATCAATAATTCCAACAGATACAGTCTTCCTGGCAGGAAAACTCTACCTAAATTTACATGCTGTCGAGTTGGATGCGACTCTCGACGAAATTATTACCCTTCGAATCTGCCAAGTGCATGAATGATTAGATACCAAAAATGTTGGTCAATTTCGGAGGCAGATTTAATGTGGGAGAGACGGGGTGAGCGAAATGGAATACTGTACTGTACTGCACTTCTAATTCAAAGTGGAAATTCCCGTGCATATCATGGGATCCTCGTGAGGAAAATAACAGCTCAGAGCGTTTCCGGAGACCCAAACCCTGAACTCAGACTGCCGCTTCCGCTTCCCACAGAAATCGCGAAAAAAACCCCATTATACCAGTTATAACCCGGAATTAAAAACACATGAAATCCAACGAAACCATTACCGTACTCGGGTTTTCCCACCCGGAAAGAACACGGGATTCTTGAAACCGCGAAACCCATCAGAGGCCAAACACTTCACTCAACTCCGAAAAAGCACAGCTTCGAAACCCAAGGAGAAACTTTCGACAACCTTGAGACTGGAAACTTTTGAAGGATAAAACTCACCAGCTGATGAAGGAAGATGAGTTTTTGCTCAAGGATGAAGAACTCAATGTCGCAGTTGCCATGAAAACGCAATCCTTCGACGGCAGAACTTATCAAGTGCACATTCGCGTTATTCACCACACTTCAACCGCGATTCCGGCACTTATCCGAAACTCGACCATGCAGGACCACCTACTATAGAACACAGCAAAATCGAATAGGTAAGTTTCGTCACTTTTTAAAGTTCCATACTGCAGCGGCTATGGATCGAGTGAAATGATGAGCCACGAAAGAAACTACTGGGAAAAAATACGCGGCCAGTACACAAAGGAGAACAAAATTTACATTTGGTCTGAGAACTTCACACCAACACGTTCCCACACTGAGAAAGAATATTTTGCGTCGGAATAAAAATCAACAGGCTGCCAACCGAGGAATATTATTTTTTTACTTTCAAAAAATTTAAAAACAAAAAATGTGCTTTTCTGTTCCGCGTATGCAAATCAACACAATAATTATTCGGGGTGCAGAACACATTTCATGAGTGAAACCCAAGCATGGGCCACAACAGCACTTTTAGAGAAGAAAAAAAGGGCAGAAAATAGTCAAGTAATACATGAGCCTCATGTCTGATTTCCTCCCAACGCCCACTTCAAGCGCAAAAACCTCATGAAAGATTTCGTATCACAAATGAGACATCTTCGACGACCTACACGTTTGGTGCCTGATGGCAAACTGAACCTCATGGCTTCTGCGCATCGGAATTAAGCGCCTCGCGCCGAGTCCTCCATGACGCCCTCAGGCCCGCCTTCAGACCGCGGTCAGTTCTTTGTGAGAGGCATCATTTTTTGCCATTAAAGCCCAAAAAATGAAAATTAATTTCAGAAATGTTTCATAAAAATTTAAAAACAGTTTATAAAGATATTCTAAAAATATATACACACTTTCCCTTTACTCAAATGACTTGAAAAAGTATTCCCTCGACATACTTTTCGCTATCCATCGAATGCTCTGGGCCGACCAAGCCGAAACGGCATCTGAGCGCAGAAACATGGGGGAAGCGAGCAAAGCCGCGGTATCCGATTTCGCAGCGCACCAAAATAAAACACGTCCCTTTCTTTCTCCCTTTGCCTCCCCCTCAGCCAACTTCCGAAATTCGAGATAGCGCGCCACCTGCCGGAACAGGGGGAAACCCGAGCCGCTTCCGCTTTCAACCCCGATATCTCGGGAACCAGCCCATTTCTCTTAAACGTTCGAAGAATGAGGGGAAGAAGAATCGGATACTCTTGAATGCCAGTCGAAACTGGAAGCTTTCTAGTGTGATTCAGAAGGGGCCGACCGATCGGGGGTTATAGCCGTGGGAACCGAGGGGTCCAGCCCTTTTTGACCCACCGAAAAAAGCCGAACAGAGGGTAATGGTTGTTCCAACTCGTTGAGATCACATGAGTCACATGTCACAATGCGAAAAACGGGTTAGCATAACAAATCTCTGAATCATGCGCAAAAAAAAAATCACAGCGATCCACGTATTTGTCTTTAAAGGGCTCCAGCGCCCATTGAAAATTATTTTACGAGGCACAGCATGAGCAACGGTTTCCGGCATTCTCACAGCAACAATGGATACGCTATTTGATAGTGACACCTATGGGACGGAATCTAGAACCGCTGTAATGGTTGCTGTGGAGATACGATCAGTGGCGGAGGAGCAAAATTTATTGCAGAGCTGAAAAGCTGCAAGTTTTTGCACGATCAGCGGCAGGTTTCAACCTGTTCTCCAGTCCGCTACGACCTTCCGTCATGCTGAGGTATTTTTGAATTATCATAACTCAAGGATCTTTAAATCCTCTCTCTGCATTACTGGCGCTGACATGGAAAAACACTTGGTAACAAAATCTCTTCCGGGCTTCACTCGAAAATAAAACTAACTTTTTTTCACAAGAGAACATAATGACTCCTACGCAAAAATAAATGAAAATGGATAAATCGCCGGTGTCTCATATTTAATAAAGTCGCAAATCAGCATGTGAAATGATTCTTGCTGTGGGACACAATCTTAAAAAATGAAGTCTAAATTTAATAAAATACAATAATTCAATACCTAATTTTCAGTCGCTTCGTGCTGATGACAACACCATTGGTCCTGACACTGAAGAACATGAGAGCTCAAATAGAGTAAGATTTGAATTTTTTGAATCCGTCATTTTTCAAAACTTTCCAGGGAATTAAAATATTTAACCACATACTGTACAGGAATTATGAATAAGGGAATTAACCATACGGTCATCCTTTAATTAAATAACCTGATTGGTTTCTGACACAAGTTTGACAATCAACAAGTTAGTTACCTGAATTCGGGTTTTTCCTGTAGATCTGAAGAAATTAACTCATATATTGAGTCCAAAAGACCATTGATTTTTCTAATATTGGTTGATCATTTAGCTGATTAACTTGCTGTTATTTTTCCTAAAATGTCTGTGAAGTAGATGCCATTGTACTGAAATTTTATAGATGCTGGGAAGGATTAATTGAATCAGACTTAGTCTGGTGGAAAATGTGGTTCTGACTTCTGATGAGTTGTTGAGGTTCTGAGTCACAGTTTCAAACACCTGGTCAAATAGCTCTCAACACAAAGCCAAGATGAGCAAGGAAATACACAACATGAAATCAATGTGATCATAATTAAGGTGACAATATCTCAATTGAAAAATATTTAGCTGATTAACTTGCTTTGATTTTTCCTATACTGTATTATAGCATGGCAAGAGGCAGACATTTTCATTTCAAAAAGCATGTTCTGAATTCTCAACAGTGCTTTTCAGCGATGTAATTACTGCATTGTAAATATATTCGTTAATGGATCACCACAGAGCATTTTTAATGCCCAGCATTCCACACCATATCAACAACTGACAAGCAGCAAATAAAGCTTGTACGTCACTGATAATAACTGAATCCTCCCGCTGATGCTTGGACTTTACAGCAACAGTGATTGAATTATTCACATATTACAATGTAAACAAGCATTGCCTAGAAATACTGTACTACAAGCAATGTTCGTTTACCACACATACAAGTTTCAAGCTCTCATATTTCAAAATCTTCAAATGACTGTTTGTAATAAATAACATAAACTCTGCCTCATCCCTCCACATTGAGTTTAGTTTTTGTAACTGACAGGCTTCTGCTGTTTTGTTATCAATTCATAAACACTGCACAGTTTCTTGAACCGTTCAAGAACAATCCTTATAAATGCGTTGTCACAATATCGCCAGCGTAACCAAATTTAAAAATTTAACATTTTTTCACGTAAATTTGAAGACTTGTCGGTATTCACAAATCACAATCGCAACGTGACACATCTAAGAAGCAGTGCTTCAAAAAGCCATCACGCTCAGAAATCAACTGCCTGATTCACACGCTGCCCCAAACATCTCAACATGTTGAAACTTGCCACACATGACAAAAAAACCGTTTATATTGTTCGGAGAAGCACCTGACAGAGATTCGCTGCTGATTCCGCTACGGCAACGCCTTATCGTTGTCTGAACGCCTCCTAGGTGCGTTGAGCTATAACGAATTGTTTCCAAGTATGTCTACCCCCACATAGGTGTCACTAGTAGCTTACTAGCAATTCCCCTGCGGCCTGCCCGCCTGCACCATCAACGTAAAATTGTTTTGTTGATGCTTCTTTGGACCGTGATCACCGATCAGTCGCTTGTTATTTTTTACAGACAATTTATTCAGTTAAAAAACATTTTTCAATGTGTATTACAGTCGTTACACAATTATGCTACTCACAAAAGCGGAGAAATAAATACCAACAGAGATAATAAGTTAGATCTTAATTGCAACATCTGAGCACCATTCACATAGCACAGAGTTCTTCAAATGTTATCCAGAAGATGTCCGTAGAAGTCATGCACAAAACTTCCACGGACATGTTCGCAGAAATTGACTGTAAAAACGTTGCTGTGGTGGACATGTCGTCCACCAGGTTCTCTGGCACCAGGTTTTCTGGCAGACAAGTTATCCAAAGTTGTCCGCTAGAAAACCTGGCGGACAATTTCTCCAAACTTGTCCACCAGATAAACAAAAACTATAGGTACTCTGGTAGACAAGTTTGGAGAACTTGTCTGCCAGAGCTTTTGACATGAAACAATAGTATCTTTATGAGGAGATTATAATACATGAACTGTGCTGTAGCTGTTTGGGCAAGAGGTTGGGCTCTGGAGCAGGAGGACATGGATTCATCCCCAAGTCAGGTGTGAAATTATTTACTTTGTAGATGTGCAACTAGAGCATGCTAGAGGAGAATAGAGTAGTATAGAGTAGAATATACAGTAATGGAATAGCATATATCGCTACATAGGATAGAAAATTGAGTACTGTATAATAAACTGGAAAATAGCTCAATGAGTAGGAGTAGTTTATGAATAGTAATAAGGTGTAAAGTGATAGGATTAAATTAAAAAACTCCTAATTATGATCTACACGTTAATTTAGTATGACAATTCATGATGGAATTGAATTCTGAAGAAAGCATTCAAAACCCCAGTGAGCAAAGAAACTTTTATTAGAATCCTGTCAGCTAAAAAAATTTTTTTGGAGGGAATTTGGACAACTTTTGGGTAAAAAACAGATATGTTGTCTGGTTTTTATCCAAGAGTTGTCCCAGTTTCCTTCAAAACTTGTCCGTTTTTTAAAATCCAAAAGTAGTTGCCTTTTGGATGACTTTTGGATAAAAATCGGACAAGGTATCCGATTTTGGTCCAAAGTCATCCAAACCAACTTGTCCGAATGTTGGCAAGATTCTGGGATAATTTGGTTTGGATAACTTTAGGGCAGAACATTGACATATTTGTGCTCACTGACTATTGGAATTCGGAACTATTGGAAGAATGTAAAGATGTATTGTATCTGAACCTCAGATATTTTGATATCAGGTAAAATCGAATCGTAGAGGTTGAAAACCAATTGCCAATTATTTTATCGAGCATCATTTTGTTCTTGAATGATCATGTCAGAGTGCTGTCCACAAATAATACAAAGGGCGATACAATTAATTATGATAAAAAATGCTTTACTTCGACGCTGAAGGTGATAATAACCATGCAGAATATGCTAAATATTTGTAATGTATTTCACAAAATTTTAACATTTATGAACATAGTAACTTACGGTCTTGATTATCTGTCCTGTTCATACAGTTCTTCCATCTCTGATTTTCTATGTTCAGCATCAATTTATTTCAATCGCAAACTGCATGTTGGAACATACCTTGCGAAGATCATTCCTATACTGTAATACCAAATGTACAGTTCAAAATTTCTGATAATCAGTACACGTGCAGTCGAGAGTGTTACCACATCGTTGCTTCATTCCATTTATCTTCAACGGAATTCAAAGGCAGTAAAACCTCCGGGAAGTTGTAAAACATGCAGTTCCTCCTTTTTTAACCTCTGGAACTTCTCAGATAAACTCTTGGTTTTTTATTGGGCGTCTTGAGTGAGAAAATATATGTGAGCTGGGTTCAAACATCAGGGAAGACAAAAATTGCTACCATGATGGATTTGGCCTTTTGGCATTTTAGAAATCTTTCATGAACAAAGCAACAAAAAATGACTGATGCAATATGCAGAAATTCATGATCGATTCACCTGCCCAGATCGTTGTATGCCATTCCATGGCGGAAATGTCCGGGGATTTCTCTACCAGCTCTCGGGTAACACATGTGGGAGAAAAAGTGGGAGATAAGGGTATGAGTCCAACATGCTGGTAATTTTTGCACTCGAGACCTTGGATTGGTTGTGTATATGTAAAAGGACAACGGCGCCAAAGCATTGAAACTCAGTTTATTCAATTCGTTTTGAAATGTTGTTTAATTTTTTATGAGTTCTGTAAGTTCAATTCTGTATCCAATGAAAAGTCTGAATTTTGAAAAAAGCAGCTATAGAAACACAAATACACTAGGGCAGTGTTCCCCAGCCTTTTTGAGTCCGCGGGTCTGCAAATTTCCAAACAATTTTGTGGACTCAAAAAAGTGTTGCTTGAAAAACTTATAATGACAGGAATTTTAAAAGTTTCAGCTTCTTTGCGAAAATCAAGTCAAGAACCACTGAAGCAGCTATAATGTACATTGGAATGCCTTCAAAAAAGTCAGAAAGGTTTCTCAGAATTAAAAATTAGAATAATTTACTTCAGCAAGTGAAAATTTGTCTGAAGTGCTATTAGGAGAAAAGCCAACATTTATTTTTCATCAGATAATTTCAAATGCCATTGTCTTTCCAAAATTTCAGATAAGGGTAACAAACTCAATTGCTACTTTTGATAAATTTATTATGCTGGAGAAAATTTCCTTCAGACTGGCAAAAATCTTTGGCAGAAAAGTACTTGGTTCATGGACCATGGGCTGGGGAACACTGCACTAGATTACCAGATCAGTGTTCCCCAAACTTTTTGGGCCCACAGACAAGCAAATGAAAAAAAAAACAATTTCTTCTGACCTTCAAAGTTTCATAACATTTTTACAGACTCAGGAAAGTTTTGTTTGGAAGACTGTATGGCAGGCATGTAAAAAAGATTCTGCTTATTTGGAAAAATTAAGTTAAGAACCAATGAAGTAGCTTGATAGAGGAATGTTTTCAAGAAATGAGAAATAAGATGGGCTTGAAGTAATAGGTATCTGAAAATGAAAAAAAAAATTTTCAGCCAATGAAAATTTTTCTGGGACATTGTTAGGAGAAAAGCCAACTTTCATTTCTCATCAGATAATTTCAACTGCCATATTGTCTTTACAGAATTTCAGATAAAAATAACAAAATTTATTGCTTCTTTTGATAAATTATTTTGCTGAGAAAAATTTCCTGGGGACCAGGAAAAAACTCCTTCCATTGACCACAGGTTGGGGAACACTGGACTAGACTCTCTCCACAACAATCTTGTCTACAACAATTTTTTATGCATAATGAATTATTGGTCCCATAGGGTTCTCCAACCATTTGATTGGGGTTCTCTACCATTAATTTCTCTTTCTCTGCACATTATTTTTCTGGTCCCCTGAATTTTGCTGTAGACATAATCCATACATTGGAGTACCCATGTTTATCTAGTAATCCATACACAGTACCTAGATTTTTGTGTGTAAAAGTTCCAACCCTGTCCCTGGGTAAGCTGGCCAAAAAATTTTTTGTCATTTTTTTACATTCAAGGATCACTTTTCATAAACTAACGTAACCATGACCAGCGAGGAAAGTAAATTTAGCCAAATTTACGGCATGCCTGAGAAATGAAATCGCTATGCTGGGGTTTGCCAATGCATAGTGAAATTTACCGCTTTTTAATGCCTTTCCAGGATTTTGTTGCCAGCGCCTGGATCAGATAGAATCTTTTTCAATTAAAATGCAAGGGAATGATGTTTTGCACAACAAAGTTTTTTCATCACAAAACTCACCCTGGATTGAATTAATTCTGTTGCGCACAGGGACATCATTCAATATACCTTTAAAGTGATGTGAATTTGTCTCAAAAATTATTGTACACATACATTATTGTACAAATCATGGGACAAAAGTACATTCGGTTTGTTATAAATGTTTAAAAGTTGTGCTTGATGTCTTAAAATGCCAGCGTTGATTTCGGAGATTCAATTCCAGGTATATGAAATTACGCAGTTCTTTGTAGTAAAATTAAATTTCCGTCATTTTCGATGATTAGCTTATGACAGATGGTGGACGACGTTAATAATTCATTATCGCATACAATTGGAGTTCTTCTTATTATGACCAATGGCATGCGTTTATTCCTAGTGATACGTCATTGCCTGACTCAGGAAACGTTAATTTAGTTTTTGAACCGATAATTTTGAGGAAAAAGAGTCCCTGAGCAAGCCATTGTCAAAGTCGAGCGCAATTCCACGTCGAGGAAAAGCACTTTTCTTCCCCGCATTTTTTATTTCACCTCAAGAACAGGTGCTTGTTTTATCATAATCTTAAGCGTTCTTCTGTTCGGTGAAAAATCGGTTACTTCTGGAGGCCTTTCTCTTCGCATGCAGAACATCTCCATATTTCTTTCAACCTTTTACGTACTTTCTTTGACTTGTTTTCCTCGTCTGCCCTGTGGCATCAGGGTGAACCTTGTCTGATGACTCGCGACACGAGGAAGCATTAACTTGGGCGGATTAAACAATTAACTTTCGATCCAGGCGTCGCAATCGTAATCTTGTCAAACGTGAGAAGCTTTGTACGAATAACGAAAAGAAAGAACAAGTTTTCAGTTATCTCAACAGTCATTCCCCGGATTTCCAGACAGAGTAAAATCCCTCCGCATGATGAGCCGAGGACCAAATTTCGGCAAATAAGTTCGGATGGAAAATTTGCATGCTGCCAGAAGAAGAAATAAAAAAGTCATCATCCAAAGAAGAAATTTCAAATTCATCATTGGTCAAAAGCATTTCCATTGGAAGAAGCTCTATTATACGCGATTTCACGCGAGTTTTTCGCCTTTGAAATGAAAGAAAATTTGAGAAAAGATCGGAAGGAAAAGTTGGAGAAGGAACGCCGGAGTCGTTGAACCTTAGGAAAGGTTGAATTACTTCAGCGGATATTTTTATGGATGTCACTTTCGAAACTTGAGGCAGATAATTTTATTGCTACCGTGTTTTCCGAATACGACAGGTCTTGAATTAATACCCTCCCCATGGGTTCGGGTTCATTACGAGGGTACGCCCTAATATACAGTATATTCCCAAGAAAAAATATTGATGGAATTTATGACTTTTGACAAGAATGTGTTGAGAATTTTTCTGATAAAAAAAATTCCCAGAAAATCTTGCAGGAAGTTCAACGTCAAAAGAATTCAATTATGAGAAATAATTTGGAGGGCGCAAATAAATGGATTTATCATCTTAATCCAAGTAGAGCCAATTAATACGCATTATCCTACAGCGTCCATTTTCAAAAACGACCAAGGATAATTTTGGATTATGTTCAGTGAAAAATTTGACAGTGAGGCTAAGGCTTGTTCAAAGACGGTGCCTTAGTTTTGAGGAAGCAATAAAATGCAATTTATAGAAAATTCACCGAAGAGATATGATTAGGAAGGCAAAATAATTTGATTTGACGCCTTATTCCAAGTAAAGAACATTTTAATTTCCTAGCTGAACATTTTCAGGAAACGACCAAGGAGGGATAATGTTGGATTTTATTCAGTGTATTATTTGAAAGTGAAGCTAGGGCTTTTTCAAAGACAGTGACTCATTTTTCGGGAAGCATTAAAATTCACTTTATAAAAAATGAATACTTATAAAACGTAGAACATATCTGTCATAATCTTGAGCGACGCTAAAAAAAACTGAACAATTGGCCGTCTTTCGAATGTTATTCGGAAAATACAGCATATTACCAGTTATCTGTCAGATTTTAATGAGCAGAACTTCGTTCCAGCAGTTTCAATTTTCTTCTTTAGAACCAAAACGCTTCTCTGATTCAAATCTTGAGCAGGAGCTAAGGAACGATAAACAAATGGCCGTCTTCTGAACGCTATTTGAAAAATACAGTATGTTCTTAGATTCTTCGTCAGATTTTAACGAGCAGAACGTCGTTCCAGTATCAGTTTTATTCTTTAATGTGATGCGGGAAAATTCGCGATGATTTCAAGCTTTAAAATATAATTGAATTCGGGAAGCGAAGTGACACGTGACGCGCAATCCCGGAAAAACGAAGCTGATTGCCGGGGAATGCGTTGAGCACCGATCGAAAGTAAACAAAGTACGATAATTTCTTCAACACTCGGGGAATCAAAGAGAACGACTTTTCCCCGGAACCGTCGAACTTGGTCCAATTTAACGATTTTTCGAATTACGTTTTCCCTCTCTTTCTCTCTCGTCTCTCTTCCGTCAGGGCTGAGCTCACTCATGACTTTACTTTCGGTGCAGTCACATCTGTTAGTAGCCCAGAGGTTCCAGACTCAGCCTCAAGGCACCCCAACAAGCACATCTCATTGAGGATGCATAGCAGAAGTACCAAGCGAAAGATTTTCCGGCGGGTTTCAGGAAGCTGACCTTATTTTCCCCATCAAACCAACGAAAGTCCGCGGCCCAGCGAAAGGTGCCTCTCCGCGAGGGAGTCGGCGATTCAAACCTGTCCCCGCGGAAAACGGGTCCGTGGGGACCGGCTCGCGCTGGCTGTGATGATACAACATCGCAATCCTGGCGTGGACAGCTGAGCAAGGCTTTGTTCTTGTTCCGGCGTTATATCGAGGGTTCGTCTCATTTTTGTAATGCTGGAGAATAACTGAGATTTAATGCTTCCTGTGTCCATTTTTGACACACATTTTGTGCTAGAGTGGGCTCATGATTTTTTTTTTATCCCAGAACCTGCGTAAAGTGGGACCCAGAGATTTTAAAAATGCTGTGATGTACAGACAATTTTACTTAGGGACACCTAAAGCACAAAAAGTCTGCTCTGACATCCAGACAACATTTCTAGGAAAATGGAAAATGTTTGCATTTTTAAAATGCTCATACAGATGGTGCCCTGCAATTTGACCGTAATCTGTTGCTGGACTAGGGTCAAATTGCAAAGGAGTCAAATTGTTCAGCAACATAAAATGAAATGTTTTCTATATTGTATTGGACATTTTTGTCCATCTCTGTGGGTCAAATTGCAGGGCCCTAAGCCAAATTGCAAGTTGACCTCATCCCAGCAAATTTGACCATCAAACTGCAGGATGGCTGAATTGCAAGAGGTTGAATTGTGAGGTACCACCTGTTTTTCTTGAATAAATTCACCTCTTGATATTGAAGAAATTCTAAATAATTTTTGTTATAAATTTACTTTAATTGATAATCCAAAACAGGGAGCACCTTTTTAGTGGGGTTGTTCCATCATCTGTACACAGCACAGTGGGACCCCAACACATGGACCTAATCGGTGCTTGGACCTTGTCCTTTTATCAGATCATCTGCATGTCGGATCTCATTTCCCCATAGACTTCAATGCAAACATATTTAATTGGTTCTTCTGTTCATAAAAGTAAGAACAACATTAGACTGTTTTTGATTATGAATTAGAGTAAATAAAGAGTGAAATGCGTATTCAATTTTTGTGAATATAAATAGCTCTATTTATTGTTCATGACCTATCAAAATTTAAAAAAGAAGGGTCTGACTTTCCTAGGAAATTTTGCCGAAGTGGCCCTATTTTGAGCCACATATTGTTCATATACGTCAGGTAATATTTTTTAAAATTTTGAGTACCTCTAAGTCAAATTGTGTATATGTTGGGGTGTCCGCACGTCAGGATCTTGATCACTGTACAGCAAAGCATGGCTTTTTTTTTTGCTTTTTGTGCAATTTTTCATTCGCTAAAACAGACGATTATGCGAGGTTTTCTTCTGCAGTTATTTGCTGTATCTCGAAGTCAAGAAAAATATTAAATGGGGGGGATTTCCAAATTTTTTAATAACAGGAGAACCAGTGAAATATTAATGGTAAAACTTCAGATGCCCTTTTTACACTGGACTACACGAGTACAAACCTGTATTGATTAATGAGGACATATAACCCGTTTGTACCGTCGTATACTCAATTCCGTTTGGGACGAAAGGCCCTTAAGTACTGCAGCTGGTGATCAGTGTTCATTAATGTAACTCTTTTATATTCCCCCTGCATTGAATTTTTTATTTATTCTTCATCCAAAGGGATTCCTTGATTTCTAAGAGCACATTTAAGAAAAGTTGGGGAACTTCCAAGGTACAGTAGTAGGGTTATTTTCTTTCAACAAGTGAAGCCTTACTTTTTGGACGCTATGTGATATAATTGTTCTTGATTAACAGAATACCGTACAGTATCAGTAAATTTGGAGATAGGCTGATTTTGGAGATAATAAGTTTGTGAAACAGTGCAATATCTTCAACAGCAATTACTGTTAGTGGACTGGGCAACTGATTCTATTGAAGAAAGCAGTTATTTTGTGTGTGAATTGAATCAAGTTTTTTTATGTTAATTTGTGCAAAAGACTAATCTGTTCTGTGAAAAGACTGTTATGCAAATGCAGTGATTAAAAAATTTATAGTTCATTTTTACCATTAATTTTAAACCAACAGAAGTCTGTTATAGGCAAAAATCCCATCGACAGGAGGTCCATTGGGCAGGGGTTGGCTGTACTGTATTTCATTCACTGTGTATTCTATTAAAAAGGATTTTTGGTCAAGGTTTTAAGAGTCGTGTGACCGGTTTGACCTTTGTTAAAGTGAGTACAAACGGTTAGTTTTCCGCAATCTTCCAACTGCGACTAAGAATTAAGGGCGCCTTCAACTCAAACTGCTGAAACTGCAGTACCAGGGATTGTATTGAAGCTTGAAGGACCAACTCAATTTCTGGTGCAGTACTGGTTATTTTCGGGAGCTCTGGATGAAGTCATCGACTTCTCAAGACTGGCGTTTTCACTTTTCCTTTCTCTGTCAGCATAACAATCATTCGGTGTGAGCGACACAAAGTTTTAGGTCACGAATGAAAAAAAATTGGAAGCAGTGCTCCAAAAAATCAGTAAAATATACATTTCTTTCCAATGAAAGTCAGAAAAAAACATTTACGAAAGGAAACCACAAAGAGTCGGCCCGTTTTGCATGAAAAAGAGTCCAAGAGACGAAAATCAGGCCCCGAAATAAAGGGAAGCAAAATCTTGCAAATTTTATTTTGAAAATAAATGGCAGTAAATATCTAGTAAGATTTAATATCACATGTTGACCAGCTCTATTTTTTCACGATATAAAATGCAGAAATAAAAATGTTTTTTTTCTGGACATTTTTGTAATCTCTCTATCTTATGAAATTTCCTGACGTTGAGGCAGATTTTGTGAGTTTGAAATTGATGTCAAGTTTTCTTTGTTCTGGGGTGTCATTGTACTTGGATAAGCTTAGCTGCCAATGGACGCATTTTGTTTACATTGCTTGGCACTTGCTTCAACTAAAAATTTGTTAATATAATTCCGCTTCTAAATCTGACCAGTCTCCAAAACATTTTAAAGAAAAACTAAGCAAAGATTAAACAGTCTCGCATGGGATACTTTCCAGAATATTTTATGAAACAAAGCGTTTAATAGTCAATACCGATCTTTAAATCAAACCAAGGCGCCTACTGAAATTGCCCAGAAAATCTTGAATTTATTTCCTACGAAAATTCAAAAACTTCCTCCTCTCGTAGGTTTGAAACCCCTTGAAGAAACGCGGACGGAGGAAGCCGATGTTTTTCCTTCGTTTATTAAATTTCTACTGCTGCATCCGAAGAATGACTCGGGATCTTTGGGCCCCCGAAATTACGCTCAGCATAGAAAAAAAAAACAATTCTCATTGCGTTGTAAAATACAGTACGTTTATCATACATTGCATCACGCGAGAAATCGTAGAAAACACAGGATGAAATGCGTATTTCTCAATGTCTACAATTTCCGCAGTAGCTCCCAAAATAAAGTACCGCCAGGTTTTGCAGACAGGAAAACAGGTACTTATGATTTCCACGTCTTTTCATGTGATTCTCTTCACACGTTGGCGTTTTGAGGAATTTCGAAATACTGTTTGGTATTCACGTGCATTCTCCTAAACTTCAGGCGTTGAATTGACGCATCATTTTTTATTACTTCGTCTTTCAAAAAGAAAAAAAGAAAAAGAGAACAAGTCTTCGCTTGTAATGTGATCATGTCTTTTAAATCTCAATGTTCGATTACATCCACATAAAATAAACGTACTGCACCTTTCTTTTTGCGGACTGTTGTTGAGAAAAGCGCATCGAGATTTACAGCTACTCTCATACTGTTATACTGTAGTCGTTTCGACTTCTTTTATGCAGCGGAAACGGGCTACAGCAGCAAGTACTAAAATTTGGTACTTGCACAGCACGTGGTCCATATAAGAATGATTCATTCAGAAAAGCTCCTGTTGCTGAAGGGAATTAAAAAAAAATGTACTGAATCTCCATCAGAAATTCGATTGATCAGGTAAAGGATTTTCAGCGTCTGTTTAATTTTTAGACTCAAGTGAGGAAAAAAACGTCAAGATTTCCGCTAGCATCAGCCTCGTACAGTAAAAACAAAATTGCAGATTTCATCAATTTAACAAATTTTACAGTGCAGAGTCGTTTTGAATAAAAAAAACGCTTTAAAAATTCCAACCCTTCAGAAACGCAGCACGAAAACTTGATACTGTATGTGATTTTAGAAGCCACTCCATTAACCCCGTGATTACGACTTCTGGACTAAAAGCAATTTTTTGTTCGTCTTTGAAAGCTGAGTAACAGATTTACTCAAATTATCCGACATTTTACAATTGGTAGAAAATTTATGAATTTATTCGTTGCATTCTGCACATATTTAGCGCTCGACACGCAGACATAGAAGACTTTCCGTTCATTTATTGTGTGGAATATACCGGAATATTTGTAGAATGGTAATTTTTAGCTATACTTTATAACAGGAGAACATTTTTTTGTGCACAATTTAACCTATATACTCTAATACTTCATGTTTAATTACTGTACTCATCCATATATGTTTATTAATGACACACCTTCTAGAGGTTTTGATTTCTTTATTTTTAGAGTGTAATCACCAAGTTAATTGTTCTGAATACTATTCAAGACACCTGCAGTAAAATACTGCAACTATTTTTCAGAAATGTATAGAAGTATCCTATGTGAGTAAAATATAGATGTACAATACAGCGGCTGAAAAACCAAACTAATCCATTAAACTGATTACAGGGCACTTGTTATGTTGGCTCGAAAATAATTTTTTTCGTTCCTGAGAACTTTAACTCGATATTGAAAATCTTCCTTTGAAGAATAAGGTAGAAAAAGTATATTTGTTGTACCAAAACGTTTGCTCTCTTCTTCTTTCTTGGATGGAGTCAGATGATCTAATTCTACGCTGTTTCGTCGTAAATTACATTTTAAAAATTAGAATTGATCACATGTGCACAGAGAAAATATAACCACTAATCTGAAATTTTCTGACTTTTCAGGGTTGATAAACAGCTGGGAAAGCTGAAAATACTTAAGAAAGCATACATTACAGTATATTATGGCTCGTCAGTGTAACCCTCGAATCCTACTTCTGTGTCCTGGATTAAAAAAAAGCCTAATATAGGACATTTTATTCTGCCAGTTTTTTTTTCAATCCCACTCTCCCCTCCCTGACAGATTGCTGGATTTGCAGAACTTTTTTTGTTTCAGAAACTTGATTATGTGTAGAAAATTTGCTATCTGAGTCCCTTTTTCCCATTTAATAATATTTTTGTTAACCGAGTCATTCGTCATGTGGGGACCCAATGCAGTGTATTGTGCTGTACTAATAACATAATGCATCGATCGGCTTTGCGACTGCGACAGTGCAGACGACCCCGCGCACCCGCATGCTAGACGTGGACACGTTCCGCAGCCGGACAGGTAATCAGCGGACAGGATTGAAGTTACTGGTCACGCGGGCGAGCGAGCCAGTCGCGTTCCGGGCGTCAAAGCGCGCGGACGGAGCGTGTCGCCCCAGAATAAACGGGTTCGGCGTTATTTTGCCTTTCCTTTAAACGGTCGGTGTCAGTGAACGGCGGTAACCCGGGGCGAGAAGAGCCAAGGTTACGGGAGTGGCCATGACGGATGAGACGCGCATCCGTCCCGAAAATGACGCCAACGTGGGATTTTGCCTTTCCTTTAAACGGTCGGTGTCAGTGAACGGCGGTAACCCGGGGCGAGAAGAGCCAAGGTTACGGGAGTGGCCATGACGGATGAGACGCGCATCCGTCCCGAAAATGACGCCAACGTGGGAAGATCATCAGCCAGAGTGTTGTGAGTCCACGGGGAAGTATAGGATGAACCCATCCCTCAAAAAAATAAAATAATTCGGGAGGAACGATAACCTCGGTGCCCAAGCAGTAACCTTCCAGCTTCAGTTTTTCCTGTGTGTGGTGGATCCTTCTTCTTAAATTCAAGCATCTCCGTCCCACGCGTGTTCTGCCTTGAAGAAACTTTTCCGATCCCTGTCACAGTTCAAAAGATAACATTTTCAGGAAACTGTTGATACTGTGCCATGGTACACTACAGTACCTATACTGCGTTTCCCCCGAAATACCCAAGGTCACATACAACAACCCCTACCTTCCTCTAAAGTGAGCCCCGACTTACGAGATAAAACAGGAGAATCGTACAAAACTAGGAGTGGATTGTGTATACACTGAGAGAATAATCAGGAGCCGGAATTAAGAAGTTAGTTTTTGTCGTCGTGGCAGAAAACTGGCAAAATTTATTCAATGAAATGAGTAGACTACGAAAAGATTCGGCTGTAGGTGTTAGTTTCCGTTTCCACACCTCATAAAAGATAATTCGATATTTGCATTTTTTTTAATGTAAAGATCATTTCGAAGCTTTTTGAATTATATATTCCGAGAACTTTCGCTAAAAAATGGATTACGTATGCCGGAAACGGAGCTTCTCTCAAGTTTTTATTTTTTTCAAAATAGGGCCCCAGCATGCTTTGTTAATGTTTCCCTGCTAATATAGCAATAATATAGTTCTTCAATGTAATTCTTTCGATACATTTCTCAAGAAAAAACACCCATAAAGAAAAATTATCCTCATGACGATTTCCACTATAAGGAATCAGGAGTTTCCATACAACAATTCTATCTATAAGAATTGCCTCCACATTGGAGAACTCTGCTCGCAAACATTTCCTCCATTGCATTACGCATTGTCACGATCGAAAAATTAGATCTGGTCTCTAACTCCAGGCAGACTTTTTTTTTCATTATGACATGATCTGCTTCTCTGTCACAAATTTCTCCCAGTAAATATTCGTGCTTTTCAATCGGTACTCAGAAAAATAACTACGTCACGTTTATGTGCTACGGTTAAACAACTCATAGGGACCTTTAATGTCACAACGAGGTTGTACTCCCTTTAAACTCAACACCTTTGAAGTTTGAGTTGTTTAGACCCCCAGCATCTGGAAAATGACTAATATGTATGGAAACTTTGCCGAGATGTCCAGAAAAACGAAACATATTACAGGCAGACTCTCTATGGTTGAATCGCGTGACGACGAATCCTGTTATAATGAACTGTCGCGTACAACGAATTCATTCTTCAGGTCCCTGCCCAATAGCTGCAACGTTGAGCAAATCACTTCATGACGAATTTATCGATATAACTGATATTTTTCCCAGGTCCCAACCGCTTCGTTGTGACGAGATTTTACTGGATTTTGCCAACAAGTTTTTCTGTTCGTACAACGGTTTTTATGGTACAAATCACTTCATGACGAATTTATCGATATAACTGATATTTTTCCCAGGTCCCAACCGCTTCGTTGTGACGAGATTTTACTGGATTTTGCCAACAAGTTTTTCTGTTCGTACAACGGTTTTTATGGTGTCATAGGGATTTTCCCCCATTTGCAACAAATTGTATTTGATCTCTCAACGAGAGAATACACCTGCATTTTTAAATTTGATGCCTCGGGAACAAATAGAGCTGGACATTAGTTAAAACAAATTCTATTAGACATTTACTCTGATTTTATTTTCCAAAACAAGCTAATTTTTGCCTCTCTTTGTATGCCCTTTACAGTACAGTACTGTATATGAATATGTGTGCCTGAAATTTTGTGGTTTGAACTCCTCGCGATGCCAAAAGGGCAGATTATGTGTGGGTTTCTTCTGCAGAGTTGTTCCCTGTGCTTCAAAGTTGAGAAAAGCAAATTTTATTTAATTTTTGGATGACTGTCTCCATTTTTGCCGAGTGATTAAAAATGTTCCAAAAAGGGCAGATTATGTGTGGGTTTCTTCTGCAGAGTTGTTCCCTGTGCTTCAAAGTTGAGAAAAGCAAATTTTATTTAATTTTTGGATGACTGTCTCCATTTTTGCCGAGTGATTAAAAATGTTCCAATTGAAGTCTAAGGGGAAAATGTGATCAGACATATGGAGACGTTACAAAGTGAGGAAACAATGTGATAAGTAATTAAGTCCGCATTTCTTGGCCCCGCTTTACTAGAAGGTGCAATGTACAAGACTTGGAAAATGTGCACTAAAATTTGCTGACTCTTATTTGGATTCCGTCAAAAGTTATTTCAACAAACTATACAATTTCACCATGAACCGAGAGTGACTTTCAACTTACGACAGTAATTGTTAACTATGCCATTAACTTCGTGTCTTGACATGGAGATCGCGAGAAAATTCAGTTTTCTACTTTTCATATCCTTCGCATGGTTGATGAAGCACATGATTTTTTTTTTCGTTTCACATATCTAATGCTATTTACTGTAAAAGAATTGGTCGAACCGGTGCCTCCCAAGATTTTCAGCTGCGATGACAGTACGTATTCAAAAAAACGGGAACTTTTCTTTTATTGTTTTCTCTCTTTGCAAAATTCTTGCACAATCCAAATAAAATTAGGCATAACGTGGGGAAATATAATCGCAATCCTAGGTATACGATATTTTCACTCCTACAGTGTTTGCTGTGGGAGATGGAAAAGTAATGACACAACACTTGGGTAATATCTAACGTCCATCTGAGCGCATTTTAAGGCACTGATTGAAGCTCTTAGGTCCGGAATTCCTTTGAATGTTTAACAAAATGCAGTGAGACCCCCACATGTGGACACCTCGACATATGGACAATTCAACATAGGGACATTTATTTACCAATTAAAAAGCATAAGAATGGCCTGACATTAGTGACATACAGACATTGACTCGACATGCGGACATTGCATGATTAAATTGCCAATAAATTTCAGGAAAATTGACTTTTATTAGGTTTAATTGCAAGAAACAGATATTTCCAACCCTAAAATCTATGCAAGAATTTTTTTGTATTTCTCTCATTGTTTTCCCATCCATTTAGCTAATTTGAAAAAAAAATTACCCATAGCATGGAGGGACTTCCTTCTCTCTTTGTGACTTGACTGTCATTTTTACAGATGCCAACATTTCAATCTACTAAACAAAGGTACACTATTCAATTCTCCAAATGTTCTTATTGAGTTGAAAAGATATTCACTGAATCATATTCAAGTGACAAAAAATATTTTTCATGAAATTCTTTAGAATATCTCTTCCATGAGACAGAAATTAAAATTTATATAGAGACTTGACTTGGGGACATTTCAAATTAGGGAAACTCTTGATGTACCAATTATGTCCACATCTGGGGGTTTCACTGTATTGTCTCTTATCTGATGTTGGATCAGTTTTTATGAAAGATCGTAATTCCTGGCTGTTTGGGAGATTAAGAAAAGAAAATCTTTGGCATGTAAAGCTTGAATTCAAAATGTCGGTAGAGTTTGACCTACAGTATTTTTTCGCGAAATAATCTGCTGTCAGTGCAGAATGAGGATTCCCCCAAATGTAAAGGCTAGGTTTTTTTTTTCCTCCCTTTCCAAACGAGGCCGTTGCGTTAACTGTGGGACTCCCAACTCTGAATGTACTGAACATGTAAATGAGATCTTCGCATGAAAGGATGTCCGGCTCCACTGGATCGGACGAGGAGATGTTTGTGGTACAAATAAATTGAAGCTTGTTTTCCCACCTGTCCAAGCAGCTGGACCATCAATTAAAATGCCCGAAAACCAACAGAACACATCTGTTGTCAGCAGGAACAAGGAAGTTTCATCATGCAATCGTGATTACACCCAGGCACCACTGTGCTAAAAAACACTCAGAGAAAAAAAAAAACAGTCACATTGTTTTCTTCAGTTCACTGGCTCCCTCTGATGAATCAATTTCCTAATAATGCTGCCATCGATAAATATTTGTCTCCGTCGATGGGCGTGATGTAAACATGATAATTAGCTACACCACCTCCTCCAAAAAAAAAAAGCATCACGTGAGAAATTATTTTGACTGCAGCTGAATCAAAGATCGATACGTGGCGATGTTTTCCACCACGTTCTGCTTCAGTGGCTCCCTCTTTTAAATGCGTCCGAAGCCTTTGAAAGATTTTTAAATGTTCCGGGTTTTTCTCATGACGTAGGTACGTTACTCAGTTCTTCGTTTCCCTCAAAGGGTAGCTAATGGAATTTTTCTCACCTGGAAGAGTCCGGAGCAAATTGTCCGAAGACGTGGTTTTAATGGATAATTGCTACCTGAAAATCCCCCTTTTCTTGAGACAGTAATGCTTTCAAAGCCATCAATCAAACTTGTGCAAGTTGAATCCCATTGTCCGTCGGTTCTCCCAAAAAAAAAAGGAGGCTTCCACTGGATTCATTAGAGATAAAAAGGAAAAAATAACCTCTTTTGACCAAAATTAATTTTTTCTCCATGAAATTAATTACGCACTCTTTGAGACATAAAATGAAGATTAAATCTGTTCTCCGAAATAGTTCTTTTTAATTAAATTGTTCAGCTATGCTACTGTACCATACTGTACTTGATAATTGTTTTAGTGCATTCTGGGCTCAAACTCAATTCAATTGCGATTCACACAGCAAATTCATCTTCAAGTAAATGCCCCTGAAATGTGTAATAAAGTCACCGAACTTCATTAAAATATAATAAATATAACGAACCATGTAAACTATTGTACATTTTTTATTCACCAAAAAAGCGGCATCGACTGTCTGAAAATTGGTTCGCCCAAACATTATTTTTGGAGAACTTAGAATATCGCCGTAGTGGAACTAATGATAATTACACCTGATTCAATAGAAAATTTATTTAAAGTAGCATATTACGCTAGGCAAAATCCTTCTGGTGAGTTTCAACCTACGCCATGGTTGATCCGCATATGAAAAAATATTTGAAAACTTGACATTTCAATGATGTTTAAGATCCCAGCGATCTCCAACAGAAATCAAGTAATTACATTTAACTGTAATTTTTTTTTGGCTCCCTCAGTATATTGAAGAGCTGTTGATTTTACGACAGCCGACAGGAAATAGCCTGAAGCTAACATAAGAGATTATATATATTTTTTCAAGTGTGCAGCAGTTCTGAAATCGTGATTGGTTTTGAAAGGACTTTCTTCATTTCTTGAGAATCAGGTTGGATTTTGTCAATCAGTGGCTCCCTCTGGGCGAGAAAAAACTGACTGTTCCAAATCCCATAATGTTCCTGGGAATTTGTCTCACCCCAGAAAACAAGCGGTTTTTTTTTCCTCCCGGCTAAAATTTCCCCGAAATATGTGAGAATCACGGCCTCGAAAAAATTATCCGCAAGGGACAAAAAAATAGCGCATTTTTTGGAAGAAGCGCGTGGGAACAACACCGTACGAATCAGACCGGAACCGGAACAGAAATCCCTCATAAACCAGCGCCATCTATCGGGGTTTCATCCGATTTGAAAACGTGCGAGAATCGGAATTTTTGAACTCACTTCGGGGATGAGAATAATTGTTTGCCCCGGGGGCGAGTTGCGACACTGTGCGGGTCACGGCTGGGTTTCCGGGCTCGTAATTTTCTCCCGAGGATTGGGATAATTGCGAGGATTTTTACCCGAGATTCTGACGCAATTTTATACACACCCTGGAATTTCCATTTGATTTCGACGAAAATTCCGGCTTTGGGAATTTCTCGAGCGGAAACTTCCCGCGCGCCGACGTAGCGTTACCCGGGCTTCGATTTTCGCCGAATCATTCAATTCTGACGCGTCTTTCATTTTTATTTCTATTTTAGCAAGGTGATGTAAAGCTTCGTGTTTTCCTCGAAAAATTTTCAAGTAGAAGCGAGTTTTCGAATACCTTTTCTGCGACGAAGCGTCTCTTATGATTCTTCACGCTTGCGTTCCCGGAGGTCATTACCGTATCTGCTCATGAATGAATCGAGCGTAGATTAACTCACACGCAACCCTGCTTTCTGTGCTTCAAATTTGTAAATAATTTTGTCTGTCAACATCATGAGCAATTCCATTGCATCCAGTTCCTGTAGAATCGGATATATTGATTGATTATAACAGGGCTTTAGCTACTAGGTTATGAATGAGCACTTGATACTTTTTGCCGTTGAACTCTCATTACAGAGGTTAGTGAACATTCATTGAAATTAATTGCAGGCAAATATGTTCTCAATCCTACTTCTTTGGTCATGAGGATATTATGCACTTCATTTATGAATCTCAGATGCCATAAAATTAGGGACACCATGTCATGTTGGAGGCCTTATTTAAATCTAAAATGCATCGTAATTTTTAAAATCAGTCGCAGAGGTGTGAATCTTGAAATATAACAAATTGTTTCTATCCTCCTTATCAATTCAGTTCATGCAACTTTCTTCCTTCTAAATTTGAATTTGATCCTGTTTTACACTTTAGACGCCGTTAAATGTAAAACGCGCATCGTAATTTTTTTTAATCAATCACGGAAGTTATAGAATCTCGAAATAATTTTTTTCATCTACCTTACCAATTTAGTTTATGCAAATTTCTTCCTGCTTGGCATGACTTTGGTCCTGTTTTACGCGTTAGACGTCATTAAATCTAAAAGACATTTTTTTTAAACAATCCCAGAGGTTTTAGAATCTTGAAATGTAAAAAATTGTTTCAATCCACCTGAATAATGTAGCTTATTATGTAACTTTTTTCCTGCTTGACGTGAAGTTGATCTTGTTTTAGATATTAGACGCCAGTAAATCTAAAACGCATCGCAATTTTTAATGAACGGATGAAAAAGAGTTCCGAACGCCAGAATTTTCGCAAAACTCAAGCGGAAAAAATTGCGTCCGATTCGTCATTTGAGTAAATCTCTCCGCTCGTACTTGAAAAAAAAAACGTAAAACGCGTACGAAATGTGAAAGACCGCGTGTTTCGAAAGTCGTAGAAGTTTCAAGTGACCTGGACGAGCTTCGAGTTTGGTTATTTTTAGTGCTTGTGAAGAAACATCTTCGGGAAGTTCCGACTTATTCGGGACCCTCAAGCGTATGGATTGCGTAACAGGCATTTTTCAAGTGATTCGTCAAGTATCGAAGATCCCGCGATGGAAGCTTATTTTTTCCTTTCAGAGTATTGCTTTCGAAATTTTTGCTTTTTTTTTTTATTGCTTGCACACAATTTTGAATCTCGACGCAATTCCCGCAAGGATTCGGATTCGTGCGGTTGTGTTCAAGTCGAGACGTTTCGACGACCGGACGGTTGTTACGAAGGAAGAACTTCTTCCTCGGCCTCGGAAGAGAATTTGGGATGCAAATTCGAAAGATGAATTACGATCTCGCTTGATTTGTGCGGAAATGCATCCAGACTTCCCCAGAGATAATCCGTCTTCTCGGAAATGTTTCCGGAGGGATGCGCGTTTTTTTTTATTCCTCTCCTGTTGCTTCCGTGACCGCTCAGTTTAGCGCGTCTCACAACAGCGCCTCCGAAAATTGCGCGTGCTGAAAACGAGGAAAGCAATTTGTCCGAACAGCGTCTCAATGTAACACAATGATGCAATTCATCACCTCATAAAGCGTTTGGAATCCAAGAGATATTCTCACTTATAAAATTGACAGACGAACCCCTGAATACTTTAATAGCAAATTATCTCTCAATCAGTTGAATATGATGAAGAAAATGTGTCAATAACCTAACGTGCTGTAATTGATCTTGTTCTGATTAACTGAGCCAAGAAGATTCGCAACATGATATTTATTAGAAATTATAGTAATTTTGGCAATCCCGACAAGTAAAGAGAGGCTTCCTACTGGCTTGTGGCATTTGACCATTAACAAAATACAGTGCAATAAAATATCATTCCAACAAATACTGTTACCACAAAATTTTCTGAAAAACAAGGTGTTTTCGAAGTCCTGGAAAAATTCGTATAGGGTACTCGTTAAAACACCTTGTTATAACAAACTTTTCAATACCAGTAGTGTATAAAAGACTTATTTACTGAACTCATGATTCTCCTAGTAAAAGTTTCTTAACCATGCAAGGTTACCAAAGTCTCAAATTACTATTTTCAAATGTTACTGGGACCGGTGTTTGAGCTTAAATGGTAGAATTGAGGGGGGGAAATGCTTCCAAGTTCATCCAAATATTGTTCCAGGATGAATAGGTTTTCTGGGGTGAGGGAAAACAAATCCCAAAAACAAAAGAATTTGTTTTACAAGAGGTATAGAAATTTCCTTGCTGGAGCGTGGATGTTTTAGAAACCTTGCTAATGATGATAAACTTCAAAAAACCGGAAATAACCTAAAAAAAAGACAGAAAATCAAGATTATACACTGCATATACAGTATGCTGTTCTAACTTCAAAATGTTTTCCAGTAGTTTATTTTGAAACTCTTTTTTACAGCCAATCCCCAATAACATAATCCTCCCTAAGTCAACTGAAATACTTATCTTAGCCAAATTTTGCTCTAGTCCCTGTCTGAATTTCCTCAGAAACCATGGATTAAAAACCTTTCTAACCCAATGGCTTTTCCACTCAAACCTTCGTAAGTAAAATTTTCTGTGTCCTTTTGGCTGTTATTTTTTGACAAAGGAAAGAGAAACGCAATGAAAAATAAATTGATGTGTCTTAAAAGAAAGGGAGAGATTAACTGGGCAAATGATCCCTTTCCTCCACTTTCAGCTTCATGTAAACTTATTTAAGAAGAACCTAAATGCCCAGAATATCACCAGTTACAATTTATTGCAACTCTTCTATGATCCCCACAACAAAAATGCTCATTCCTCCAACTTTTACGACTTCCTTAAGTCAATTTTTTTCGCCTGTCACTTAAATTTTGACTCCCAATGGTTCAACTGTTTAAAAAGTCTTCAGTATAAAAAAATTGTCTGAAGTCCCATTCAAGTTTCTTCTGATGAGATTTTACTGTATATGGGTAATAATTTAATTTTTCCGAGTGTTGAACGAGCAAGGATAATTTGGTGAAGTGTATGACTTTTGTGTCTGTCTCTCCATCATTCAATATTTATTATTTTTTCTGATGCATCTCTGTGTTCGCATTGTTTTCTGATGAATAACCTTTCGGACGCTCCCCATTCTCCTCAGTCCTTTTGGACACACGCTCTTTCGGACCCCGCTGTTTTGGGCGACGCTCAATCGTGCAGACAGCACGTGACAGTCTCGTCAAGTCTCACTTACTCGAGTTCGATTTCTCGTCGTCATCGCAACATCCGAGATTAATCCGACGGATGCCGGAAATAGATTCGATGATCCAGGTCACTTGGGAGAGGAGGACGAGGGGATTTGCGACAGCCGTGACGAAACGTCGTCACGGCTGTCGCAACGAGTGACCCAAGGGGGCGGCCATTTTCGAGCAGCGGATTTGTTCCATTGCGTGCGCCCGATGGGCATCAGGCGGACTGTTATATTCCTCTCATTTTGTTGCCCGGACTGCGGAGAATTTCATCCCCACCAAGATTCCCAACCGGATCTCGAGGAAAGGAAGGAATAAAAAAAAATGATAAAAGTATAGACATAATAACCCGGCAATGAAGGAAATCCGTTCAAATAATTAACGCTGGTTTGCGCCTGAATTCTCGGGATAATTCCCACTCCGACGGAACACTTGGTGGTAAATTTGTAATTCATGTGTGCTGATCTGCCAGAAGTGTTCAAAACACACACTTACTGGCAACCACGGATTCAAGGAATTGGGTTGAATCAAAAGACAAAGAAAATGGGTAAATACAGTGAGGCCCCATGATGCAGACAACCCCTGCCTAACAAACCTCCTGCCTAAGGGATGTTTGCCTAACAGACCACCTCTGGAGGCAGTTTTTCCTCCCACCTAATGGAAAAAATCTGCCTAATGGACTTTTGGTGGTGTAAAATTATAATGGTAAATACTGTATAATAACTGAATTAGCATAACAGACTTTTCACAGAACAGACTAGGTAGTCTGTTGCACAAATTTAGTCCATTGTGTGGGGGTTGACTGTAATTGGTGCTTGGACCTTGTTCCCATGTTCCATCATCCATATGTTGGCTCTTGTTTTCCCATATACTTCAATGCAAACACATGTGATTGGTTCTCCTGTTTATCATGAATTAGGAATAATTTTCCCAAGCATTAAATAAAAATTGATTCCCTTAATTTCAAGATACAGAAAAGAATTTTGAAAAATAAAATCATGTAGAATCTGATCTTTTGGCATCCAANTGAGGCCCCATGATGCAGACAACCCCTGCCTAACAAACCTCCTGCCTAAGGGATGTTTGCCTAACAGACCACCTCTGGAGGCAGTTTTTCCTCCCACCTAATGGAAAAAATCTGCCTAATGGACTTTTGGTGGTGTAAAATTATAATGGTAAATACTGTATAATAACTGAATTAGCATAACAGACTTTTCACAGAACAGACTAGGTAGTCTGTTGCACAAATTTAGTCCATTGTGTGGGGGTTGACTGTAATTGGTGCTTGGACCTTGTTCCCATGTTCCATCATCCATATGTTGGCTCTTGTTTTCCCATATACTTCAATGCAAACACATGTGATTGGTTCTCCTGTTTATCATGAATTAGGAATAATTTTCCCAAGCATTAAATAAAAATTGATTCCCTTAATTTCAAGATACAGAAAAGAATTTTGAAAAATAAAATCATGTAGAATCTGATCTTTTGGCATCCAAATGCTCTCTAAAAGCAAAGAATATGCTGTAACCTGCACAGATGATAAAAAAAACTCCAAAAAATCAAGTAAAAATCATCATGTTTTTGATTATGAATCAGGGTAAATTTATCATATGAGATGTATTTTCAATGTTTGTGAATATAAATAGCTCAATTTGTTCAAGAGGTATCAAAATTGAAAATTGAAATGCCAGTAAAGTGTCCATGTCTCAAGCTATTGTCCTAATGATGTGTCAGATTCTTTTAAGTTGCAAGTGTCCCAAAGTCCAATTGTCTGTATGTTGAGTTGTCCTCATGTCAAAAACTAACTTTCAATTGAAGTCACAATAGGGACAAGGTCTGTATAGTTGATAATACAGGTGGTACCTTTCATTTTGACCTCCCTCAATTTGACTGTCCCACAATTTGACAGTCGAATGTGCAGGGAGGTTGACTTGCAATTTGACTCTTGGCCCGCAATTTGACCAGCTTTGTCCTTTTTTTTTTTTTAGCATTTTTGCACTTATATTTTTGAATTTTAGGGAGTGTCTTGCAATTTGATCCTAGTTCAGCAAAAGATTAAGGTCGAATTGCGAGGTACTACTTTTATTTCCACACTCACATGAAATGTAATCGCAGGCTTTTTCGGCACAGTAAGAGAATCTCCAATCTTCTCAGTTGGCATTTGGCAGTAGAATTAGAAGTTTAGTTTTATTGCGTATTTCAGTGTACTCGGAGTTTCCTGCTGTGCTGTCTGACTTAGTGTCAGGTGTTTGGTGTCCAGTTTTTGTGGTTGTCCAGATTTTGTTCGCGTGGGTTATTCGATTTTTTTGCGTGCACAATTGCGTATTTCAGTGTACTCGGAGTTTCCTGCTGTGCTGTCTGACTTAGTGTCAGGTGTTTGGTGTCCAGTTTTTGTGGTTGTCCAGATTTTGTTCGCGTGGGTTATTCGATTTTTTTGCGTGCACATGTGTTGTGCCTCTTTATTTGTTTGCGACATCTTTCCTGATGGTTCCTGACAACCCCGACTCCATACTTTTATTTCCGCTTTACGCGTGGAGTGAAATTGTGGATGACGGAAAATTATTTGCCGCCATATTCTTGCGCAACACTAACAATCTTGATCAGTACTTTTTCCAATTGTCCGCGAGCAGCAATTTTCGGAAAATATCGAAATTGCGAGGGATCACGAGGATGAGGAGCGCAGTTATGACACTTGTGTTGCGAGTGGAGTCGAAGGTTTGGGACAAAATAATAATGTACATCAATTTCTCCATGAATCGAAACAGGGATAGTAGATGTTTTAGTGCAGTTAGAACTGCCTGCAGTGTGACTTACTGCGCCCCAACTTGCCACAGCTAATCTTTCGTCACTTTCTTTAGATGCCGCATCTACAAGCTGCCATTTTCAGCTTTTAGATGCGGAATGTAGCATCATTGATGCTGCTAAAAATTGTGAGTTTCAAAAGTTGCTGCTGTTAAAACTCGTAGATGCCTGGAATTGCCAGACACTCAATTTACCACTCACTATCTTGAGCTGCTACAGGTAAAAACTCACCATTTCAAGTAAAATTTTCGCCATCCTAAGTAAAATTGTTCATCCTTAAGTTACCAGAGCCAAAACTTGCCATTGTCTTGAGTTACTGCAGGTAAAAACAAAATTGCCAGCATGTTGAGTAGAACTTGTTGACATTTCAAGAGCCATTTTCCACAAACTTGAATAAACATTTTTAAATCTTTAGTAAAACTTGTTGACATTTCCAGTAAAATGTGCCACAAACTTTAATAAAATTTGTTGACATTATAAATAAAGTTTGTAACCATCATAAGTGAAACTTGTAACCATCGAAAATAAAACGTCTTGATGAAAACTTGTCGCCATATTGATTAAAAATTGATTACCATCTAGAGGAAAACTTGCTGACATTCCGAGTAAAACTCTCAAACATCATATTTAGAGCTGTTCGTGATCTTGAGGAAAATTTGATATCCTTAAAATGGCAGAGCTGCAGCGTGCGACTGTCCTAAGATGTCTCAGCTACAACTTGCCAATATCCTCAATTGGCGCATGTAAAACTTACCACTTCCTCAAATTACCTCAGTTTCCCATTGGCACTATTTCTGCTGCCACAACTTGTTGCTGATGCATAGCAATAAAAATGAGGGACCTTAGGTAATCTTGAGATGGTACCAAAAATTCCTATAGGCAGTAGCAAGTCATCTTACGATTAGTGTATTTTCAAAATATTTCTCGAGACCAGGACGAATAAGAATATACAGTACTTGTCTGGAGCATTAGATCCTAATCCGACCAATATTGCAAGTTGAGCAAGGGTTTTCAAAATGTCCCTACGAGTTAATCGGACATTTTGCAATAGATAAAACGAGTCATTCAAATATAACGCAACAAAATCAGAGTCAAAAGCATGGAAGATGGTACAGCAAGTTCAAGTTTCACAATAATTCGTGTTGACACCCAGAGGTCTTGCTTCATCTTTAAAAAGGAAAAAAAAAACAAGGCCAGAAATACGCTTTGCCATAATTTTTGAAACGTTTTCCAAAGCAAGCCTTGGTCCAGAATTTATAGTTTGATGAAATGCGCGTTGAAGTGCTGAATCATTCCGTGGCCATGAACAGAGAAATTAGTTAATTCAATCTTACATTTCAAAGTCGATGAAAATTTTAATGATGGGTACTCTGTTTCACAATGCATTTTCATGTACAGGTTGGACAGAAACTTCATATCCAAGTTCAGTGTGAATAAAAAGTGATGCATACTGCGAAAGTGAATTTCAACTATCATATTCAATCCAATGTCACGGTTTTAAAATAAGATGTTCTCTACCCTGAGCTGTATTCATATTATGCAATGATAATCCCTACATTTTTTTTAGCAAAACAAAAATTGAAACGGGTCTCATTTTTTGGAGATACTGAATAGGTATCGCTCAATTCTTTTCCAGCTTTTCAAATCTAAATTTATGTATGACGTTATGC